>ONZH01020308.1:0-24170 GCA_900303285.1 Rhinella marina
ATATAACAATGGTATAACGGAAAATAATAAAGCAATTCATAAATTGCCTGAACCCGGACTTCAGTTAAAAAGGCTGGGTTCGGGTCCATTTACCTGAACTCGCAAAGTTCGATATGAACCTGAACTTTGCAGTTTGGATTTGCTTATTCCTATTCTTTATATAAGAACTATGCTGTGGAATAGTATATGTGTCTCTCTCACTGCAGTATACTCCTCTCCAGATTTGAATGGGCAACTATAATCAGATCCTTCAGTGAGCTGAGACTCCTTGGTCTCACCATATGCATTCAGCAGAAAATTCAGAGTGGTGTTAGGTTAGGAAAGGTGAGGGAGGGAAAAAGCTAAAAAGAGGAAAAAACATTTTTCTCTCCTAAAATATATTACATCTGCATTGTTGACTTATGCATGTAAACATTTAGTTACCATTTAACTTCTTGTTGAAAGATTATTTTCTATTTCAAATAGAGATGAGCGAATCGAATCCCACGAAGTGGAATTCGATCTGAATTTCAGGATAAATTCGATTCGCCTAGAAGCCGAATTTCCTTGTGCTGCGTGTCGGCGAATCGATTTATCCTGAAATAGTGTAAAAAACAAAATACATACTTACCTCCTCCATTTGCTCGCGACGGGCCGCCAGCCGCCATCTTTATTGAAGATCCTGGGCAAAATCCCTCGTGTAGTGACGAGATGACGTAATCTCGCGCCGCATGAGATTTCGCTCCAGATCTTCAAGCAAAATGGCGGCGGCCGGCCCGTCGCGAGCAAATAGAGAAGGCAAGTTTGATTTAATGTATTTTTTAATGTTTATTTTACACTGTTTTTACACTCAGATGCCGCGATCATGTATGAACGCGGCATCTGAGCGGTACAATGACGGGGGTGGCTCTATCTCAGCTCCCTGTCATTGCACCCACTACTTACAAAAAAATGTGCTTCGTGGCGAAGTAATTCGTCACGAAGCGAATTTTTTTGTAAAATTCGGCGAATCAGCCGATCGAATTTTCAAGAAACTTGCTTATCCCTAATTTCAAACTTATAGGGAGCTCTGGTATATTGTTTATTCATTATATTCTAGTTTTACTGTGAAGCTACTTGCTGGAATAAAAATGCATGATTTTCATGGGTATTATTCATTCGTCTTCTTCTTCTTAAAAAAAATCTATTTTTCAGAAAATTTGATACTGTTTGAATCATATTTTAGATAAAATTTTCTCAAATTTTAAAGCAGAGGAAATCATGCAGACAATAGTTTACTTGGACAGCTCTCTCTCTTACAGTGACTAATGGATTTAATATAGAGCATGCTGACAATACTCTCCCGTTTCTGATTTTTCCATAAGTGCCAGCTGAAAGCAAATACCTGAGGCAGCAACTCAGGCAAGATCCCCCCCAACGCCCAAAAATAAATAAAAAAATAAATAAAATGATGATCATCATAATAATAATAATAATAACAATAATTAGAGATAAGCGAGCATGCTCGTCCGAGCTTGGTGCTCGTTCGAGTATTATGGTACTCGTAAGTACTCGCTGCTTGGACGAGTATCTCGCCATGCTCGTGGAAATGGCAACTTCCGCATTGTGCATTTTTGGCGCCTATAAACTCAGCCAATCACAAGCCAGGAGACTCTGCGGTATACCCAGCATCACGTGGGGCCCTTACATGTCGATAGCAGGGGTTGGCTGGCCTGATCAGGTGACCCTGGAATATACTAGTGACTGCCCGCAGTGCTCGGCTCAGATGCTGTCTGGATGTCATTAGGGATAGAGCTGCTGCGTTTCAGGGAGAGTGTTAGGGCCTGCATTTAGTTCTTTGTTAGGCAGGAGTGATCTCAAAAGAACCCAACAGCCCTTCTAAGGGCTACAAGACATTTTTTTTTGTCTCCTGGCTGGGCTGGCTGGCTGGCACTAGTAGTGCAGCTATCGCCATATATAACCCTTTTTTTTTATTGTTATATCTCAGTGATACAAATCCATTTCATACAGCAGTGTGGAATCATTCTGTGTGTCACAGTTAAGCTGTCCACTCACCACAAACCACAAAAAAAAAAATATAAAAAAAAAAATATAGAAAAAAATATTTTTTTTGTTGTTTTATCTCAGTGATACAAATCCATTTCACACGGCTGTGTTTAACCATTCTGTGTGTCACAGTTCAGCTGTTCAGTCACCACAATCCGTATTTTCTGTCCAGGTGACCCATTCTGTACGTCACGTCAGTGAAAAAGGTCTTTTGCTCTCACTTATACAGCTACATTAGAAAAATCTCTGTGCGACATTTGTTTGGGTTGCAATTAAGCAGACAAAGTCTGCCTAATCTAATAGTTTCGGTGTAATTGCTCCATACTGCACGGTACGTAATAACATACGTAATTTTGCTCTAACTTATCCACCTATATACAAAGCAGAATCCGTATTTTCTGTCCAGGTGACCCATTCTGTATGTCACGTCAGTGAAAAAGGTCTTTTGCTCTCACTTATACAGCTAAATTAGAAAAATCTCTGTACGACATTTGTCTGGGTTGCAATTAAGTAGACCAAGTCTGCCTAATCTAATAATTTCTGTGTAATTGCTACATACTGCACGGTACGTAATAACATACGTAATTTTGCTCTAACTTATCCACCTATATACAAAGCATAATCCGTATTTTCTGTCCAGGTGACCCATTCTGTATGTCACGTCAGTGAAAAAGGTCTTTTGCTCTCACTTATACAGCTGCATTACAAAAATCTCTGTGCGACATTTGTCTGGGTTGCAATTAAGCAGACCAAGTCTGCCTAATCTAATAGTTTCCGTGTAATTGCTCCATACTGCACAGTACGTAATAACATACGTAATTTTGATCTAACTTATCCACCTATATACAAAGCACAATCCGTATTTTCTGTCCAGGTGACCCATTCTGTATGTCATGTCAGTGAAAAAGGTCTTTTGCTCTCACTTATACAGCTACATTAGAAAAATCTCTGTGCGACATTTGTCTGGGTTGCAGTCAAAATAGCCACCATCAGCAGGGGCTGAGTTTGCTCTCTGATAGTTTCTGCACGTCACGTTAAAAAAAATATATATATAAAAAAAAAAATATTAAAAAAAAAATATAGAAAAAAATATTTTTTTTGTTGTTTTATCTCAGTGATACAAATCCATTTCACACGGCTGTGTTTAACCATTCTGTGTGTCACAGTTCAGCTGTTCAGTCACCACAATCCGTATTTTCTGTCCAGGTGACCCATTCTGTACGTCACGTCAGTGAAAAAGGTCTTTGGCTCTCACTTATACAGCTACATTAGAAAAATCTCTGTGCAACATTTGTCTGGGTTGCAATTAAGCAGGCCAAGTCTGCCTAATCTAATAGTTTCAGTGTAATTGCTCCATACTGCACGGTACGTAATAACATACGTAATTTTGCTCTAACTTATCCACCTATATTTTTTCTTGTTCAGATTGAACAAGTTTGTGGGTTTCAGTACAGCAGGCCCATTTATTTTATTTTTTTTATATAATACACTTATATACAGAAAATGTTGAACCCCAGGGCTAAGGGTCGAGGACGAGGGCGTGGGCGTGGGCTTTCAATTACTGCAGGGGGCAGAGGCCGTGGTCCTGGGCAGGGTGAGACAGTACCTGCTGATGAGGGAGCAGGGGAACACCGCAGAGCTACACTCCCTACCTTCATGTCTCAACTTATAGGGACACGTGGTAGAGGACTGTTGAAACCACAACAGTGCGAACAGCTGATGTCGTGGATTGTGGACAATGCTTCAAGTAATTTGTCCACCAGTCAGTCTTCCACGCAGTCCACTCACGTTACCCAAGGGAGCACTCCTCTGGCTCCTCCACCTCAACCTCCTTCCCCCCAGTCTGCCCCCTACCAGGAAAATTTGGAATGCGATCCGGCATACTCTGAGGAACTGTTTTCTGGACCCTTCCCAGAGTCACAAACCACTTCTCAGGTTGCTGCTGACCTTGATCCCGATGCCCAAGTTTTCCAACTGTCGCAGTCTGTGGGTGATGATGATGATGACAATGTTGACTTAGTGAAAGAAGTTTGTAAAGAGGTGTCGGATGATGAGGAGACACGGAGAGACAGTGGTGAAGTTGTTGTCAGGGCAGGAAGTCCGAGGGGGGAGCAGACTGAGGAATCGGAGGATGACGAGGTGACTGACTTAAGCTGGGTTGATAAGCCGAGTGAAGACAGTGCTTTTGAGGCGGAGGCGAGTGCTGCACCAGAACAGGTTGGAAGAGGCAGTGGTGTGGCCAGAGAGAGAAGCAGGGCCAGAGCTGGTGCATCAGCAGCAACTGTTTCACGTAGTGAAGCTTCCGTGGCAAGGCCTAGATGTTCGCAAGTCTGGAGGTTCTTTAAAGAAAGTGAGGATGACCGACGGACTGTGGTGTGCAACCTGTGCCACACCAGGATCAGCAGGGTTGCCACCACTGCTGGCCTAACCACTACCAGCATGCGCAGGCATATGAGTGCTAAACACCCCACTGCTCCTTCCCCTGTGTCACTCACTGCCTCTGCTAGTCAATCCCCTGCCCAGGACCCCGGCACGAGCGCCTCCCGCCGGAAAACCATACCTTCACCTCCACGATCCTCCACAGCGTCCACCAATGTGTTCCAGCGCAGCGTTCAGCTGTCTTTACAGCAGATGCTGGAGCGCAAGAGGAAATACAGTTCCACCCACCCACATGCCCAAGCCCTCAACGTCCACATCTCCAAATTGCTGAGCCTGGAGATGCTGCCCTATAGACTGTTAGAGACCGAGGCCTTTCGCAATCTCATGACGGTGGCTGCCCCTCGGTATTTGGTCCCCAGCCGCCACTATTTTTCCCGATGTGCCGTCCCATCCCTACACCAGCAAGTGTCACAGAACATCATCCGTGCCCTTACCAACACTGTTTCTGAGAAGGTCCACCTAACCACGGACACGTGCTGCCGGGAAGGGACACTATATCTCACTGACGGCACATTGGGTTAACTTGGTGGAGGCTGGGACCGAGTCTGACCCTGGGGCCGCTCATGTACTGCCCACACCGAGGATTGCAGGGCCTACCTCGGTCACGTTCTCTCAGACGTACTATTCCTCCTCCTCCGACCCCTCCTCCTCCTCCACCGAATTACCATCCGTGGGCACGGCGCCTTCAGTCGGTAGCTCTAGGTTCAGCAGCAGTGCCGTGGATAAGCGCCAGCAGGCGGCGCTCAAACTGCTGAGCTTAGGTGACAAAAGGCACACCGCCCAAGAGCTGTTACAAGGCATCACGGCACAGACCAATGTGTGGCTGGCACAGCGGAACCTCAAGCCAGGCATGGTTGTGTGTGATAACGGGCGTAACCTGGTGGTGGCTCTGCAACTCGGCAGACTGACACATGTGTCATGCCTGGCCCACGTGTTCAACCTAATAGTTCAGTGGTTCCTCAAGACATACCCCAATCTGTCTGATTTGCTCACAAAGGTGAGCGACTACAACTGCCCGCTCACCGACTGTTGTGCGATGTGCCCACAAGATGGAATTCTAAATTAAACATGTTATCCAGAGTTTACCAGCAGCACAGAGCGATTGTAGACTGCCAGATATCAACTTCCACCAGAACTGGTAGTCAGGTCAGTCAGATTCCTCAAGTCTACAATGAGGAGTGGACGTGGATGTCTGATATCTGCCAGGTGTTGAGCAACTTTGAGGAGTCAACACAGATGGTCAGCAGCGATGCCGCCATTATCAGCCTCACCACCCCACTGCTTTGCCTGTTGAAAAATTCACTGCTCAACATGAAGTCGGATGCTTTGCGCTTGTCACAAGAGATGGTGGAGGAAGATTCGTCGCTTGATAGCCAAAGCACCCTCTGGTCTGTTTCTCAGCGCTTATTGGAGGAGGGGCATGAGGATGAGGAGGAAGAGGAGGAAGAGGAGGAGAATGTCGGCGAGACAGAAGAGGGTACAAGTGCTCAGTCCTTCTTAACTCTTGAGCGTGTATGGGCTGAAGAGGAGGAGGAGGAGGAGGAGGAAATGGAGAGTCAGGCCAGTGAGGAGAGGGAATTCTTGCGTGTTGGGACTCTGGCGCACATGGCAGACTTCATGTTAGGCTGCCTATCCCTCATCCTTCGTGTTAGAAGCATTTTTTCAAACACTGATTACTGGGTGTTCACTCTCCTGGACCCACGGTACAAGCAGAACCTTTCCACTCTCATCCCTGCAGAGGAAAGGAGTATGAGAGTGAATAAATATCAACAGGCCCTGGTGCACAAGCTGAAACAATCCTTCCCATCTGACGCCGCATGGTTCTGTGGGCCAAGTAGCGAGGGAGAGGAGGCAAGCAGGCAGCTTGTCCAGCACTGGCAGGGGAACGCTCTCCAAGGCCTTTGCCAGTTTTATGTCACCCCAGCAAGATACTGTCACCTGTCTCCAGTCTAGGCAGAGTTGGGGGGAGCTGTACAGAAAGATGGTGAGGGAGTAGCTAGCTGACCATACCAACGTCCGGACCGATCAATCTGCTCCATACAACTACTGGGTTTTAAAGCTGGACACGTGGCCTGAATTTACGCCTTGGAGGTGCTGGCCTGCCCTGCCGCTAGCGTGCTGTCAGAGCGGGTATTCAGTGCAGCTGGTGGCGTCATCACCGATAAGCGTACATGCCTGTCAACTGACAGTGCTGACAGGCTGACGCTTATTAAAATGAACAAAGCCTGGATTTCACCGGAATTCAAATCTCCTCTGGGGGAAATCATCTAAAGATTTACATTACTTATGTATCCGATTCCTCTTCTCTACTTCTCCTCCTCCTCCTCCTTGTCGTTTTTGCCTAACACTGACAAAAAAAACGCCATTTTTTAGAGGTCCAACTGGCACTCTTTTACTACAATTTTTCAGAAGGGCCCCCTACAGGCCCTCTATTTAAACAATTTTTCCGAAGGTCAACCTACAGGCCCTCTCTCTAGATAATTTTTCTGGAAATCCACCTACAGGCCCTCTATCCAAACAATGTTCCCAGAGGTCCACCTACAGGCCCTCTCTCCAAACAATTTTTCCGGACGTCCACCTACAGGCCCTCTCTCCATACAATTTTTCCGGAGGTCCACCTACAGGCCCTCTCTCCAAACAATTTTTCCGGAGGTCCACCTACAGGCCCTCTCTCCAAACAATTTTTCTGGAGGTCCACCTACAGGCCCTCTCTCAAAACAATTTTTCCCGGAGGTCCACCTACAGGCCCTCTCTCCAAACAATTTTTCCGCAGTGTCAACTACAGACAGTGTAAAACAATGTTTCAGGAGCGTCAAACAGACAGTCCAAAACTATTTTTCAGGAGGCGCAAGTACCGACATTTAATAAAAAGATTTTTTTGCTGAGGGTAGACTTTATGTACTCCGAAAAGAAAAAATTTTTTGGAGGCTCAACAAAAGCCATTTCACTGCATTCTCAGTCGGACAAAGTCATTGGTGGTGTAACTGCCATGCTGTGTCATGCTAAATTTTTTGGTGCTTCACCATCTACCGCATACTAACTCAGTCACTCTGTTGTCACCGCCGCCATACAGGGCCACGAAAAATGTTTAGGTGGTTCGCCTGCTACCGCAGTGTCACTCACTCACTCTTTTGTCACCACCATAGTGGTTTGCACTATAGCAGCCCAAGTCTGCACATTCCCCTTTTTATCTCCAAGTGATCTATACTGCACGTCACGTAATAAAATAGTTTCTTTTGCTCTCAGTGATACAAATCCATTTCATAAAATCCTTTCTTTCTCTTTAACTGATCTATACTGAACGTCACTTTTAAAAATACGTCTTTTTCCTCTCTCTCCAAACTATTTTTCCGGATAGGTGCCGTATACAGTATTAAACTGAGAGGAATGCATACAACACATGCCCCACTTGACAAATTTCAGAATTGACAACCGTATCGGTTGATGCTAAATTTTTAAGTTGGGGTCCGGCGTCGTCATTCAAATTCCATCCGGCTGTTGTCACCACCACACACGCTAGCCAAGGGGGCACTCCTCTGGCTCTTCCAGCTCAACCCCCTTCCCCTCAGCCTGTCCCCCACCTACAGGCCCTCTCTCCAAACAATTTACCCGGTTAGGGGACGTATTAGATATTGTACAGATTTTTTTTGGTTCTTCTTTTAATTGCCTCCTGCGATAGACAAGAATGGAACCCGGGTCAACTGCTTGGGAAGCAGCTATGCTCACCACTTTACCACCAACAGCCACAGCAACTGATAAGAACAGATACTAAACTTGATGTAAGCCGAAGCCCGGCGTTCGACCACCCTGAGCATTTCACAAACTCTGACCGAGTCTGACCCTGGGGCCGCTCATGTACTGCCCACTTGGAGGATTGCGGGGCCTACCTCGTTCACGGTTTCTCAGAATTACTATGCCACTTCCTCCAACCCCTCCTCCTCCACCTTCGAATTACCATCCGTGCTTCACCTCCTGCTACCTCAGTCTAACTCGGTCACTCTGTTGTCACCGCCATGCTGCGTCAGGCTAAATTTTTGGGTGGCTCACCTGCTACCTCATCTAACTTGGTCACTTGTTGGTGTCACCGCCATGCTGTGTCAGGCTTATGCCTGCATCGTGTGGCTGGGGATAGGAGAGCAGTGCCAGCATGGGCATGGGTGATGGACCTTCGTTGCACCTAGTTGGGTGCTTCCCTATATATTCCCACCATGCCAGCCATGGGTTGTAGATAAACTAATAACAGGAAAAAAAAAAAATTACAGAAGGGTGGACTACAGACACTCCAAAACAATTTTACATGAGGGAGTGTCTCCCCGTCTGCCATCGTGTTCGGTCAGGCTGTCAGTAGGTACACCACCTCTGTCGTCCGCAGAAGCGGCCACTATGAGGAAGGCCACGGCAAGAACATCCCCTTTTCAATTGAGAGCAAGTGTACAATTGTAGGAGGATGACACTTTTCTTCCGCAGTGGATTCACCTTCCCCCTTTATCATTGCCAGACAACAGATGGTGAAAAAGTAATTGGCAATGATGAAGAAAATGTAACGGTGCAGTGGACCGTCTGTGATGCAAAACCTATATATTCCCACCATGCCAGCCATGGGTAGTACATAAACTAATAACAGGAAAAACAAAAAAAATATTTTACAGAAGGGTCAACTACAGACACTCCTAAACAATTTTTTAGGAGGGTCAACTTCGGACACTCCAAAACAAATTTTTGGGAGGCTCACCTACAGACATTTGACTTCTACCTCAATCTAACTTGGTCACTTGGTGTCACTACGCTGACCATGATGTGTCAGGCTTATGCCTGTGTTGTGGTGCGGGGGATAGCACAGCAGTGCCAGCATGAGCAGTGGTGTCACCTGCAGGCGGTGATGGACCTTCATTGTACCTAGTTGGGTGCTTCCCTAATATGTGATGGGCATGTGCCTCGCCTTTCTTGGTCTGGGTGAGCACAATTGCCATGAGGGTAACCACCAGGCTGTTGCCTGAGAATTTGAGGTAATGGTGGGATTACGCAGCCTCAGAGGCATCCATGCATGCTGCCCCTGCTGTTTCTTGTCCATTTCCGTGGTGTTTCCATCATTTTCTGAGGTTTCCAGGTTTTCACCCAGCCTTCCCTAGGCAGAGCCTTGGTCCCCTGCAAAAATGCTCGAGTCTCCCATTGACTTCAATGGGGTTCGTTACTCGAAATGAGCACCCGAGCATCGGGAAAAGTTCGACTCGAATAACGAGCACCCGAGCATTTTAGTGCTCGCTCATCTCTAATAATAATAACAATAATAATAATAATCTTTATATTTCACCAACATATTCTGCAACACTTTACAATTTAGGGATTCATGTACAAACAGTCATAAATAAAATAGCAACAGACACGTAAATAATTAGAACAAGAGGAATGAGGACCCTGCTCACAAAAGCTTACAATCTATAAGGGGAAATGGGTGACACAAAAGGCAAACATGCATGTTTTGTGCAATGGTCCAGCCATTTTGGGGAGATAGGGTAGAAGATACAAAGCTGCATAAGCCAGTCACCAGTCAATATCTGTAGTTCTTTTGAGTGCATGGGTGCAGTGGAGAGTTTGATTGAGGATCAGGTTCAGGAACTGTTGACAAATGGTCTATATATGTAGAGGAGTTAGATCAGAGGATATGAAAGGCCACCCTAAAAAGATGTGTTTTCAAGGAGTGCCTATAACTGTGTATATTGCAATTTTATCTAATTTCTTGGGGTAGGACATTCCAGAGAACTAGTGCAGCTTGGGAGAAGGCTTGGAGATGGGAGTGAAAGGTTCACATTATAGTGGTTGTCATTTGCAGAGCATAAAGCACAGGTAGGGTGGTAGACAGAGATGAAGGAAGAGATATAGGGGAGTGCAGCACTGTGGACAGCTTTGTGGGTGAGGACCATCTGTTTAAATTGGATTCTATACCAATTTAATTCTTCTAAAGGTTTAAACTGGAAAATTCTTAGACTGCTAAAAAATAATAATAGAAGTGATACTAACCTTATTGATTCCCTATTTGTCCTATAGTGATGCTTCCTGGGTCCCCCACCACTCCCTTTCTGCTTTAGCAATGAAATATTGACACAGACATGTGACTGGTACAGCTAATGATTGGCCACAGTGGTGTTCAAATGTCACCACTGCAGCCAATCACTGGCCACGGGTCCACGCAGTTATATTATTGCTGGAGCAGAAAGATGAGGGTATAATGCAAAACCAACAAAGTTTCATAAAAGGGTATATAGTTGACATTCCTTTTATTGTTTATGACATTCTAAGTGTTTTTTTATTTTATTTTATGTGGTGACTGGACAACTCTCCTTAAGTGAAAATGCTTTTTGTGAATATCACCAAAATACTGTAATGTTCTTACAATTGTGGAATATATCTTTTAGAACTATATTGACATTAAACTTGTAAATGATAAAAAAAATAATACATATTGTGTTCCCAGTACACAGAGAAATAAAATTTAAATTTAGAATTTTTTTTTTATAATGGTTACACCGTCTTTGAAGATTTATTCAGTTCATCCACAAGGGCAGCTTTGCTATATGAACTGTCTTGCAGCATAGAGTTTTATAAGTTGTTGTATGAATGGCTCATTAAGTGCAGTTCATATCATCACACAATATATTCCTCCATCTTGCCCTCAGGAGCTCTCTGGTGCCTGCGGTTTGCTAGTCCATCTGTAGCAGACCTCTTAGCTTTTTGACATTTAATCAGAATTTTGTATCTTTCTTCCAATATCATTTTGTGACTAAGTATGGCAATTGTGTCATTGCAAGAGAAAAGCGAAATAAAGATGATAAATTACTATATGGTGAGTTCTCAGCTTGCACGCTGTTATTATATCTTACCGTTGTGTTAACATCAGATGGGGCAGGAGTTGGTACTTGGTAAATAATATCCAGGAGCAAAAGTGCCTTTGTATTTTCTTTGCTAATTAGGAAAATTCATGTTTCACTGAACTAAATAAAATATCAACAGACTAATGACTTGAACAGTCAAATTATTTTAATTAGGTCCCTGGTACAGACCCATGGAAATTTGACTTGCGTCATTTTGCTGAGAAGCTAATTTCCTTTAACAGAGCCATGTTTCCTACATCTTTAATAATCTCTGAATCTTTAATAAAATGCCCTCATTCAGTATAATTTATGGGGAAATATGATTCTATCACAGGAAATTTACTCTTTGGCTGAAAGTTTTAACAGATTTACTCAGATTTACTTTTATTTTCTAACATCTAAAGCTAAATCTACAATGCTAAATGAACAGCACAAACAAAAGACTGTGTGTATAGACTTTTCAATATTTTCATAGACATTAAAGTAAGTAAGTAAGCATTTGACCACAGTGTTTTTGACCAGAAAAAAAAAAATCAAACACCAGTATATGAATCCTCAATGATTGATTTAACCAATTAGAAGATATTTTAGCACATTTCACATAATTATAACTCTTATAAGTGAAGCGCACTGGTTTCTGAAGTTAGGATATTAATTTGGGACATCCATTGAAAGTTAAAATTATTATAATGAGACCAAAATTGAATTTCTAACTAGTAATTAGTTCAGAAGCGCCACAACAACATCAAAAATGTGAAAAAAGAAGAGTAAAGAAAAAAGCGGAACATAGTTAACATAAGAATGAGCAAAAAAAAATTCAGGTTGACACAAAGTTGAGATAGAGATATGTCTGAGGGATGATCTTTCTCATTAGAGAGACTGCCTAGTATGTAGAATCTGTTTGCACAGTCTTGTAGGCCAGGCAATGCCCCTATGGGTTTCTTGGGAAAACATTTAAATTAGCTTTCCTAATGCCTGATGCCAGCAGATATTAGAAATTATAATTTGCATAGATTTTTCTGTGAAATCAATAATTAAATTTTTCAAAAAACTCAGTGAACCTGAAACAAACCAAACCTTAAAATATTCAATCATCTCTAAACTAATACATATAAAACAAGTCATTTGATATAAAAGTCAGAAAGAGCTACTGGAAGGTGTAAATGATTTATTCAGAATTCTGTACAGTGCATACACTACCAGAAAAATAACATGGGGTGATCCTCACCTGGTGTCCAAAAGAGGGGAATCCTGGCATGGGTAGAGAGCGGTATAGAATATATAGTACTAGACTCTACTATAGAGGGGCAGTACTAGACAGCCAATCCATTCCTTATGCACTTCAGCAATACAAGTTGTTTATCATTGAAATGTCCATGTTGATTGACAGTATTTCCAAGCCATTCAATCATACTGCAGATCACTAGAGTCCGGGGCATTGGATGTGGCAAGTCATTATACTGCAGTGCAGAATCATATCAGTATACTGGATGCCCATATCATGTATAGCCATATACAAATACATGGCTTTAATGTACAAGATACACTAAAGTCAGCTAGTCACCTAGGTTTTAGAGGAGGAAGATAACAAAAAAAAGTATTTTTCATTAGACCTCAGATCAAACCACCAATCTGACCTCAATGTTAATTAGACCTCAGCTCAGAGCCCCAATCAGACCCCCAATGTTAATAAGACCCTCAATCAGACTTCAGCTCATACCCAAATGTTAATAAGACCTCCAATCAGACCTCCAATCTTAATAAAATCCCAATAAGACTTCAGATCAGACCCCCAATCAGACCTCAACTCAGACCCCTATGTGAATGACCCCCAACCAGACCTCAGATCAGACCCAATGTAAATAAAGCCCCCCATTCAGACTTCAGATCAGACCCCCAATGTGAATGACCCTCAGACTGCAGATCAGACCCCCAATGTAAATGACCCCAAGACTTTAGATAAGAACCCTACGTTCAGAACAAATAAGATTTTAAAAAACTCATTTACCTCTCCTGCTCCGGATGGTGCTACCGCTCCTAGGATCCAGCTCTCTTTTTCTTCTTTCTGTTGTGTTCTGTGCTGTGACCCGATTCACACAACATGAGGTCACATCACCAACATCCTCACATTGTGCGCAGTCACAGCACAGTCAGCGGCCGAGGACCAGGAAGTGGTGAGTAGAGAGCCCAGAGAGCACTACATTCACCGCTTCCCGGTCCTCCTGTACTAATGAGCACTTTCATAATGGAAGTGCTCATTAGTATTAGCTCCTTAAGGCACGCTGACATTTTCCCCCTACTCTGCGTTTTATACAGCGAAAAATATGGTACATAGTTGGGACACTATATAGTACAACTCAATGTTACCCTTACTTCTTCCTTTTTAGTCCTTGTCAATATAATACAAGAAGTTAGAAAAGCTGAGATCAGAATTTTTGCCAGCAAAATGATAAAGTTGGTGGCTACTAACAGTAGAGGTATTGCTAGTGCCAGGGCCCCAATGCAAAATCAATAACAGTGCCCCTACTTTTTTCTCAAGTGTCTGAGGGGACAGTATAACTTTTACCCCAATAGCTATGCTTTTTTCCCCCTTTTATTTATTTACACCAAGTTGCATCAGTAATATCTATCCCATCACTTTCCCACGATGACTGCAGAAGAGCAGATCCTGAAAGCAAGCTGAACTTGGAGAGGATTGGGTACCGCTTAGGGCTCTTTCACACCAACGTTAGGGATTCTGACAGAATCCATAGGACAGAAATCAAAACGGACACCTTTAAGAGGCATTCCGTTTTGATCCGTCATAATAGAAGCCTATGGGAAAGCATAACGGATACGTCTGGTTTCCGTTATGCTGAACGGAAAACAAAGTTCTGTCGGAAAGCTAGAACAGAATCCCTAACGGTAGTGCGAAAGAGCCCTTAGATATAGCCTCTTTAGTAGAAGACATTTTAATAAAGTGATAAAAAGAAGAGTGTTGAATACGTAGATTAAAGGGGTTTTGCAAGACTTTAATACCAGTGACCTATCCTCTGAATAGGTCATCAGTATCTGATCAGTGGAGGTCCGACACCCGGGATCCCCCGACGATCTGCTGTTTGAGAAGTGCTCACCAAGCACAGTGCCATATATTGTACAGTGGCTGTGCTTGGTATTGCAACTCAGCCACATTCACTTCAATGGAGCTGAGCTGATACTAGGCCATGTGACCAGAGATCTCCACTTTCCTCCTCACTTGAAACCATAGTCTATGTACCCATCTAAATATGTTGATAAAGATGCATTCTGCATTTACAATACATCTTACATATCCCCCTTTATCTCTCTTATTGTAGGACCATTTAAAGTTCATAAGTTGTATCCATATGATGGTTCAAACTAGACAAGACCAGTTCATACTGTTATAGTATTGGGGGTCAGGAGAACTTCTGTATGGACATATATTTACAATGTTTCCTGTGCCTTATGTAATTTGTGCTATGTCTAGTCTTTATAATAATAGGTAAATGTGAAGTTTTCCTTCGACCTGGTATGAGTGGGGAAAAGTCACAGATTCTGCCAAAAATCGGGTATATCTAATAATAAATGACCCCATTGTATCCTTATCTTTCTTTTTCTCTGATATAGTGTAAAGGAATCAATGTGAACCACTTTGACAAATTTGGAGGCCCTTTGAAGTCTCTCCCAAATTCCAGAGAAGAGGGTCTATGGTATTAAAAACCCGGGAAGGTCAACAGACTTATCTTTACTTGACCAGGAGGATGTCCCATGGGACTACTGAAATCGAACAACTACAGTGGGTAACCACTTGTGTTACTAAGTCGTTCAGTACTCTATGGTGGTCCAGGATTGGTAACTGAGGGTCTAACAAGACCTTCCTTAACAAATCTCTGTGAGTGTGTATTTTTAACTGTTTGTAAAACCTATTTTTGTAACTAACTGACTTGAGACAGTCTTTACATGCCAGGTTCCACTATGAAGTGACTCATGACTGTAGTGTGGGAAGTGGCTTTAGGCATACCTGGAATCAGTGGCGTAGCTATAGGGGTCGCAGTGGTCGCAGTTGCGACTGGGCCCCTAAGCCTTTAGCTACGCCCCTGCCTGGAATGTCAGTGAGTATGTTAATCCCATAATCAGTGAACCTGCACATCGTATCTTATGAATATAATCTATTGGTGTAGGTGTATATTTAGTATTACCGTACTGTCCTTAAGAAACCAGGATTATAGAATTACATCTATTCATGGAGATACATTGGAACCACAACCTCAGTTCTTTCCAGGGGGAGTAAGTAGAACTTTGTGCAGAAGTTAATTTATCTTTACAGCCAACAAGCTGACCAAGGGAGTCAGACAAAGGTTTTTGTGACTGGTATGTTGAAACTGCATGAAGAAGTAGCAGCAATTGTCTGCTGTGTAGTATTTTATGTGATCCACACTGGATGTTGTGTCAGATTAGGAAGGCACAGTTAAAGGGATACCTTGTATTAAGATTGCCCTGAATTAGGAATCTCCTTATGAGTGCAGTGGGCCTGGGGAGATTTAGGTCTTTCTCAATAGGTGAGACATTTGGTTCCTTAAACCCTGTTTTGAACTTTTGCCAAGGCTAAACGTCTGTCATGGGAGCTACAGGAAGTTTGGACAATGGAGTCAATCAAAATGAGGTATTGTATTGTAGTTATTGCAAAGCTTGTCATCTGCCCTGGGAACCAGATAAATATTGTGGACAATCTTAATGTATCTGTTTTTGTCCCAGCATGTAACTTGATTTAGTGCATGAAAGGGAAAACAGCAGTGGTTTTGAAACAATGATAAAAATGTAGGTGGATATGTAATGATAAAATAAGTGATTAAACTAAAACTTGAAATGTTGGTTATTAATTGTCCTTATTTGGATTAATACAAATTGAGGAGTATAAGAATAGACAGAGTGAAGATTAGCATTTATATAATAATTGAGTGGTTTTAATGATGAATGTTTGTATATAATATGGAATATCCTTTATATAATGATTAAGTCCACGTGGCATTGTCTTGATTTTATTTTATGTAGTTTTTCTTCTGTTTGTATAACTTTCTGTTTGTAGAATAGAAAATGAAAAGATGTTGACATTATCCGCCAGAAACAGGCAATTTAAATTACAGCCAGTTAAGGGTGCGATATACCGTACATGTGTCTCCAAGAAAGCTGGGTAGCTGTATAAATTTTTCAGAGATATCAGACAGAGGGGGCTGTGTAGTGTTGCGGTAAATCATTAATTGACTGAATAAAGAAGATGAGTGACTATAAGTAGCTGTTTGTGTGTGTTAAGTAGCTGTTTGTGTGTGAAAAGTTTGTAGCAAAAGCAGAATGTGAATGGTTGATAGAAAGAAACTGAGTTTTTAGAGAGAAATCAGTTACATGTTTATAATGTTTAATGTGTTTTATGTGTTTTAAATATCATGTGTATGGTGCTCCAGGAAAACCTTTTTTTGGTATAAGTTCAAAGAACTCTTGTATGTTAATGTGATCAAAATGTTTCCTGTGATGTTTATCTGTATTTTTCACATGTCGAATGCTATGTACGTATATGTTTGTGTAGTTAAATCACCAGAGAAGCTCATGAGAAGCTACTTGCAAATGGGTGGTAGAAGACAGGGTAGCATGGTTCCACCAAAGGTGGTGGACTTAGATAACGTATCATGTTAAGTCAAAGTAACTTCTTTTATTTTGACTGAAAATGTGTGAGGAGTAGGTCAGGGGGACACAAATGACACAGACAAAGTGAGGCCCTGACACTCCTCCCAAACCACTGTCCCTGCCTTTTGGGGGAACCCGGCTCCTTAACAGGCCAGCCCCGCCGAAGACTGCAATTACACTGAAGAAAGTGGAACACGAAACAAACAACCAAAACAAAACACCAGCAGGAACAACCCCAAACAGGTCAGGAACTGAAGGGGTAAAAGGTAAAGGAACCAAGCAAGGCATAAACAGAGGATAACACAAGAGGTAGGTAACAGTAACAGAAACCAGGGAAAAAGGTACAGAGTCACTAGAATACCGGATAAACACAGAGTAGCTAGCTTAGGCACAAGGCTCTATAGCAGGCACAGATGAATGGCGAGTGTGAAATTAAATAGTGGCTAGAGTCCCAGCCCCAAGGTGTGATAGGAGCAGGGATCCCAGCCACACCCTTGAATGGACCAAAATTACTGGCAGGGACGCCTGCCAGTAAAACTAGCAAAACTAGCCAAACCTTTAACCCTTAAGGAACCTAAGTGTTACAAGAGGATTTTCTGGCTTGCACTCGGGATGAGCGCCGCATAGCGTCAGGACACGGGAACGCCTGCACCCACCCAACATCCGCTGGAGGGCTGCAGCGCCCCCTGAATCCTGACAGAACCCCCCCCCCCTTGAGGAGGGGCCTCCGGACCCTCAACAGGACCTCCAGGCTTGGAAGGGTAAGATTGGTGGAATTTTCCGTGAAGATCTCTGGCAGCCACCCAGACACGCTCCTCAGGACCATACCCTTTCCAATGTACAAGGTACTGGAGAGAATTCTGTACTTTGCGAGAGTCTATAATTCATTCAATTTCGAACTCTAACTCTCCCTGAACAACCACGGGTAGAGGTGGAGAACGAGCGACCACAGCAGGAATATATTTTTTCAACAAAGACTTATGAAAAACCGGATGTACACGAAGAGAACCAGGAAGTCGCAATCTGAACGATACAGGATTTATGATTTCTGTGATGATGTAGGGACCAATAAAGCGTGGAGCAAACTTTGCTGATGGTACTCGAAGACGGAGATTTTTAGTTGAGAGCCACACTTTGTCACCAACTACGTATTCAGGACCGGGACGGCGTTTCTTATTCGCATATTTGATCTGCTTGAGTTGGGCATTTTTTAGAGTCTCAAGACTCTTTGCCCAGACTGTGCACAGTCGATTAGCGACGTCCTTAACCGAGGAGAATCTAGATTCGTTACCAGTTACGGCGGAATATCTGGGGTGAAAACCATAGTTGCAGTAAAATAGGGACAGTCGTGTCGAGGAACTTTCATGATTATTTAGAGTGAACTTGGCCATGGGCAGGTACTCACTCCACTTTTCCTGACATTCAGAAACAAAACACCTAAGATATTGCTCAAGTGACTGATTAAGTCTTTCAGTCTGCCCATTCGTCTCGGGGTGAAAGGCGGAGGAGAAGTATAGCTAGATACCCAACCTACTGCAAAACTCTCTCCAGAACCTCGACACAAACTGAACCCCCCTGTCAGACACTATGTTAGACGGAATTCCATGAAGGCGTAAAATATGGCGGATAAACAACCCTGCAAGGACTCTAGCTGTAGGCAATTTTTTCAATGACACCAGATGGCACATTTTAGAAAAACGATCCACCACAACCCAGATTACTGACCTACCTTTGGAGAGAGGAAGATCAGTAATAAAATCCATGGAAATGTGAGACCAGGGCCTGTTGGGAAAAGGGAGCGGATGTAATAGCCCTATTGGGAGTTGTTGAGGAACCTTTGCCCTAGCACAGGTCTCACAAGCCTTAACAAACGCCTTAACATCACGTTGCCAGGATGGCCACCAATAGGTACGGGACAACAAGTATCCAGTGCCCGCGATACCTGGATGACCCGACAAAACTGAGGAATGGACCTCTTCTAACACCTTCAGCCGAAGATGACCTGGGACAAAGAGTTTACCTGGGGGTACAGTAGTAGGAGCAAAACTCTGTGAGTCTGCAATAGAAGACACAAGATCTGAAGTCAAAGTGGCAACAACTACCCCGGGAGAGAGGATATTTTCTGGTTCCTCGTCCGGGACATTACTGGCACCAAAGCTTCTGGATAAGGCATCAGCCTTTACATTTTTTGAGCCTGGACGATAAGTTACCACAAATTTAAACCTTGTAAAAAACAAAGCACATCGCGCTTGACGGGGATTCAATCTCTTGGCATTGTCCAGATACAGCAGGTTCTTATGGTCAGTTAACACTCTCACCTTATGTCTGGCGCCCTCCAAAAAGTGTCTCCACTCTTCAAAGGCCCATTTAATAGCCAGTAACTCCCTGTTTCCTATATCATAATTAACTTCAGCAGTGGAGAACTTTCTGGAGAAAAAGGCTACAGGTTGGAGGTTGGTAAAGGGTTCAACTCCCTGAGACAGGACAGCCCCTACTCCTGTCTCAGAGGCGTCAACCTCCACGACAAAAGGCTGTTCAGGGTCAGGATGAACCAAGACTGGAGCAGTGGTAAAACACCTTTTTAAGTTAGAGAAGGCTAGTTCGGTTTCATGTGTCCAAGAGGTAGGATCAGCCCCCTTTTTAGTTAAATCAGTAAGGGGTTTAGCAACCACAGAAAAATTTTTGATAAATTTTCTATAATAGCAAAACCCAGAAAATGTTGGACCTCTTTCAAGGTAGTAGGTCTAACCCACTCAACCACAGCAGAAACTTTTTTTGGATCCATACTTATAGAACCAGGGGTAAGTATGTGTCCCAGAAATCCCACCTCCTGGACTCCAAACTGACACTTAGACAATTTAGCACACAGCCGATTAAGTCGCAATCTGGAGAGGACCTCCCTCACATGCTCCCGATGGGACTCCACATCTGGGCAGAATATGATGATGTCGTCCAGATATATATCCAAAAAAAGGCCCAAAAGATCTCTGAAGATAGAGTTGAGCGAATCGAAGCTGACGAAGTGGAATTCGTCACGAATTTCATGGAAAATTCGATTCGCAACGAAAGCGAATTTCATGGTGATTCGTAGTAACTAGAGTTGAGCGAGCGTGCTCGTAACTCGCACTGTAGTGCTCGGATCCCCTGCGCTCGCATGGCCGCAGGCATCCGGATCCGTCCTCACCTGACTGTAAGTCAATGGGGGCGGATCCGTTTGTTATGACACACGAGTGTCATACCAAACGGATCCATCCCCACTGACTTGCAGTCGGGTGAGGAGGACGGATCCGGATGGCTGCGGCCATGCAAGCGCAGGGGATCCGAGCAGTACAATACTCGTTACGAGCACGTTCGCTCAACTCTAGTAGTAACAAATCTTTTTATTTTTCCCCTAAAATGGCCGCAAGCACATGGCATGACATGGGGCTAGGATTTCTGGGACAAAGAAGTAAACACCCACAATGCGATCACATGCAGACATGTAGCCAATTAGCAGCCAGCCAGCCTGTGATGTCACAGCCCTATAAATAGCTCTGCAGCGCTAGAATCCACCATTTGCTATTGATTTTAGACCAGAGACAGAAATCAAGAGAGATAGGGCAAGTAAAAAACAATTAAAGAAAAGAAATGAGGAGATCAGGGATAGATACTCTGAATTGCAGGAATAGGAGAGGGATGATTTATAGACAGAATCCATAGGGGATTATAAGGCAGTGAAATCGCTATTCTAGTACACTGAGCAGCAGTGAGTGGGCATAGGGGTTAGCCTGTTATACAGCACTGCACTCTGTTCTAAAGGCTGTTTTGGGGTGCTTTATTCAAAGAAGCACCACTAGTGTCACTTTTTCAGTGCAGTAAGAGGGTCAGAGCCTTGTTTGGGGTACATAAAAAAAAATATTAAAATAAAAAATAAATAAAAAAAATTGCCAAAACAGTGAATCCATGTTTGTGGGGTTCTTCGTTTTTAATAACTACTTGCGGCTTATTTGCCATCCAAACAGAAAAGCGTGATATTGTGCTAACGTAACATAGTAACATAGTAACATAGTTTATAAGGCCGAAAAAAGACATCTGTCCATCCAGTTCGGCCTGTTTTCCTACAAGTTGATCCAGAGGAAGGCAAAAAAACCTTGTGAGGTAGAAGCCAATTTTCCCCACTTTAGAGAAAAAAATTCCTTCCTGACTCCAATCAGGCAATCAGAATTACTCCCTGGATCAACGACCCATCTCTAGTAACTATAACCTATAATATTATTACCCTCCAGAAATGCATCCAGGCCCCTCTTGAACTCTTTTAGTGAACTTATCATCACCACCTCCTCAGGCAGAGAGTTCCATAGTCTCACTGCTCTTACCATAAAGAATCCTCTTCTATGTTTGTGTACAAAACTTCTTTCCTCCAGACGCAGAGGATGTCCCCTCGTCACAGTCACAGTCCTGGGGATAAATAGATCATGGGAGAGATCTCTGTACTGACCTCTGATATATTTATACATAGTTATTAGATCTCCCCTCAGTCGTCTTTTTTCTAAAGTGAATAAGCCTAATTTTGATAATCTTTCTGGGTACTGTAGTCCACCCATTCCAGTTATTACTTTAGTTGCCCTCCTCTGAACCCTCTCCAGCTCTGCTATGTCTGCCTTGTTCACAGGAGCCCAAAACTGTACACAGTACTCCATGTGTGGTCTGACTAGTGATTTGCAAAGTGGCAGGACTATGTTCTCATCACGGGCATCTATGCCTCTTTTGATGCAACCCATTATCTTATTGGCCTTGGCAGCAGCTGTCTGACACTGGTTTCTACAGCTTAGTTTGCCGTTCACTAAAATTCCTAGGTCCTTTTCCATGTCAGAGTTACCTAATATTTTACCATTTAGTATGTACTGGTGACTTGCATTATTCCTTCCCATATGCATACCCTTACATTTGTCAGTGGTAAATCTCATCTGCCACTTCTCTGCCCAAGCTTCCAGTCTATCCAGATCCATCTGTAGCAGTGTACTGTCCTCTTCTGTGTTAATTACTTTACACAGTTTAGTGTCATCTGCAAAAATTGATATTTTACTGTGCAAGCTTTCTACAAGATCATTAATAAATATATTGAAGAGAATAGGGCCCAATACTGACCCCTGTGGTACCCCACTAGTGACAGTGACCCAATCTGAATATGTGCCGTTAATAATAACCCTCTGTTTTCTATCACTGAGCCAGTTACTTACCAACATACAGACATTTTCTCCCAGGCCAAGCATTCTCATTTTATATACTAACCTTTTATGTGGTACCGTGTCAAATGCTTTGGAGACGTCCAGATACACGGCATCCATTGATTCGCCGCGGTCCAGTCTAGAACTTACCTCCTCATAGAAACTGATTAAATTGGTTTGACATGACCGATCTCTCATGAAGCCATGCTGATATGGAGTTATTTACTTATTTTCATTGAGGTACTCCAACATAGCATCTCTTAGAAAACCCTCAAACAGTTTACCCACGACAGATGTTAAACTTACCGGCCTATAGTTCCCGGGCTCTGTTTTTGGACCCTTTTTGAATATTGGCACCACGTTTGCTATGAGCCAATCTTGTGGAACACTCCCTGTCAGTGTAGAGTCGTTAAATATCAGAAATAAGGGTCTGGCGATGACATTACTTAATTCTCTTAGGATATGGGGGTGTATGTAGAGATGAGCGAGCATGCTCGTCCTAGCTTGGTGCTCGTTCGAGCATTACGGTACTCGTAAGTGCTCGCTGCTCGGACGAGTATCTCGCCATGCTCGAGGAAATGGCATCTCCCGCATTTTGAATTTTTGGCGCCTATAAACTCAGCCAATCACAAGCCAGGAGACTCTGCGGTACACCCAGCATCACGTGGGGCCCTTACACGTCAATAGCAGGGGTTGGCTGGCCTGATCAGGTGACCTTGGAATATACTAGTGACTGCCCGCGGTGCTCGGCTCAGATGCTGTCTGGATGTGGTTAGGGACAGATCTGCTGCGTTTCAGGGAGAGTGTTAGGGCCTGGATTTAGTTTTCTGTTAGGCAAAGAACCCAACAGCCCTTCTAAGGGCTACAAGACAATTTTTTTTGTCTCCTGGCTGGGCTGGCTGGCACTAGTAGTGCAGCTATCGCCATATAGAACAATTTTTTTTTTTATTGTTTTATCTCAGTGATACAAACCCATTTCATACAGCTGTGTGGAATCATTCTGTGTGTCACAGTTCAGCTGTCCACTCACCACAAACCACAATCCGTATTTTCTGTCCAGGTGACCCATACTGTGCGTCACGTAATCAAATACGGTCTTTTGCTTTCACTGACACAGCTACATTAGAAAAATCTCTGTGCGACATTTGTCTGGGTTGCATTAAAAATATCCACAGTCAGCAGGGGCTGAGTTTGCTCTCTGATAGTTTCTGCACGTCACGTTAAAAAAAAATATATATATATAAAAAAAATATATAAAAAATATATATATATAAAAAAATAGTTTTTTTGTTATTTTATCTCAGTGATACAAATCCATTTCATAGAGCTGTGTGGAACCATTCTGTGTGTCACAGTTCAGCTGTCCACTCACCACAAACCACACTCCGTATTTTCTGTCAAGGTGACACATTCTGTACGTCACGTAATTAAAAAAGGTCTTTTGCTCTCACTGATACAGCTACATTACAAAAATCTCTGTGCAACATTTGTCTGGGTTGCACTTAAGCAGACCAAGTCTGCCTAATCTAATAGTTTCAGTGTAATTGCTCCATACTGCACGGTACGTAATAACATATGTAGTTTTGCTCTAACTTATCCACCTATATATTTTCTTACTCAGATTGAACAAGTTTGTGGGTTTCAGTACAGCAGGCCCATTATTTTTTTTTGTACACAATTAGGGATGAGCGAACTTTTGAAAAGTTCGGTTCGGTTCGGCGAATTTTCTTGAAGTTCGGATTCGTACGAACCGAACCTAAAACGAACCTTGCTATAACGGCTGAATAATTGCTGCAACAATAATGGGAGTCTGGTAGGGTATAGTTTCGTTTACTTGCAGTTGCTATTCCAATGAAAAAAGTAGAAAAAATTAAAGTGATTTGTACAACGGCAACGCAAAATATACGCATATTTAAGAATTTAAACTAATGCGTACGCTAATGCGAACATT
>ONZH01020309.1:0-25774 GCA_900303285.1 Rhinella marina
TTTAAGAGGTCTCACCTCTTGGGCCTCCACAAATTTTAAGGTCTCACCTCTTGGGCCTCCACATAAATTTTAAGAGTTCTCACCTCTTGGGCTCCACAAAATGAGGTCTCACCTCTTGGGCCTCCACATAATTTTTAAGGTCTCACCTCTTGGGCCTCCACAAAATTTTTACAGAGGTCTCACCTCTTGGGCTCCACAAAAAGACGTCTCACCTCTTGGGCCTCCACATCATAGGTCTCACCTCTTGGGCCTCCACATAATTTTAAAGGTCTCACCTCTTGGGCCTCCACAAATTTTTAACAGGTCTCTCACCTCTTGGGCCTCCACATAATTTTTAACAGGTCTCACCTCTTGGGCCTCCACATTAAATTTTTAACAGGTCTCACCTCTTGGGCCTCCACATAATTTTTAAGAGGTTCACCTCTTGGGCCTCACATAATTTTTAACAGGTCTCACCTCTTGGGCCTCCACATAATTTTTAATACGTCTCACCTCTTGGGCCTCCACAAAATGTTTAACAGGTCTCACCTCTTGGGCCTCCACATAATTTTTAAGAGGGTCCACCTCTTGGGCCTCCACAAAATCTTTAGGAAGGTCTCACCTCTTGGGCCTCCACATAATTTTTAAGAGTCTCACCTCTTGGGCCTCCACAAAATCTTTAAGAGGTCTCACCTCTTGGGCCTCCACATAATTTTTAAGAGGTGTCACCTCTTGGGCCTCCACAAAATCTTTTAAGAGGTCTCACCTCTTGGGCCTCCACATAATTTTTAAGAGGTGTCACCTCTTGGGCCTCCACAAAATCTTTAAGAGGTCTCACCTCTTGGGCCTCCACATAATTTTTAACCCGTCTCACCTCTGGGCCTCCACATAATTTTTAACAGGTCTCACCTCTTGGGCCTCCGCAAAATCTTTAAGAGGTCTCACCTCTTGGGCCTCCACATAATTTTTTAAGAGGTCTCACCTCTTGGGCCTCCACAAAATCTTTAAGAGGTCTCACCTCTTGGGCCTCCACAAAATTTCCATGAGCCTCTGGCCAGGCCCACGGCCTCTTCCTGCCTTTTGCGGTCCTACGCATCCCTCAACATCCCCACTGCTTTACCTGCTAGACATGACACTGGGCCAGGTCGGGGTCACTGACATCTCAAGCGCAACAATTTTGGGCATTTTAAGGCTTCTGCATGTGTTTGAGTTGTTTTTACATTTTAAAGAAGACATGTCTGACCACATCTCACACACACACACACAATGACCAATTAGGGGTGGGGTCTATTTGCTTTCCCCCTTGCCTATGCCATCTGTGGTTGTCATAGGCAACGTTGATTTTAAGGGGTGCAGAATTTCATCTTCTTTTTTGTCTAGTTTGGCTTGGGGTCCATGGCAATGTAGAGGAAAGAAGGTTCCTTGTATGGTCTCACTTTACAGAGAGGTTACATTGTCTTTGGAGTGTATTGTTGAGAGGCTGTGATAGTGGCATAATAGTGCGACTTGGGCGCGTTATATGCACCCAGACATGCTTCCCCTGCTGTCCCAGTTGCATTCCAGCAGTGTTGGCATCCTTTTCTGAGGTTTCAGGGTGGACTTGGTGACCTCCAAGTGGTCGAATTGAGATTTCCAAGTGGCGAGCATTTTTTTCCCATAGACTTTAATGGGATTCGATATTCGGTCGAATAGTCGAATTTCGCAGTCTATTCGAATCGAATTTCGAACTTTCGAATATTTCACTACTCGCTCATCTGTACTAACTACGGCTTTTTTTTAAACACAAGATATTGAAAAAAAAAAAAAAAAATTCACTACAGTCCTCTGCAAACTGCACGTACTCAGATAGTGTGCGTTCGTACAAAACAGTAAATTAACACTAACTGAAATGTATCTATCTAACTACGTTTTTTTTTCCACACAAGTAAAAAACAAAAACAAAAAAAATGTGCAGATGCTTCTGATACAGCACACACGCACGGAATTATATACTTAACAAAAAAGTGTGTGAAACAACTGAAAATATGTCTTATAGTCTAGGTTCTTCAAAGTAGCCACCTTTTGCTTTGATTACTGCTTTGCACACTCTTGGCATTCTCTTGATGAGCTTCAAGAGGTAGTCACCTGAAATGGTATTCCAACAGTCTTAAAGGAATTCCCAGAGATGCTTATCACTTGTTGGCACTTTTGCCTTCACTCTGCGGTCCAGCTCACCCCAAACTATCTCGACTGGGTTCAGGTCTGGCAGGGGCGTCGCTAGGGCTTTCTATCCGGGGCTGGGGCCCCGAATCAAACTAACACTGCCCCGAACATCGGGAGACTGTTTGTTACTGCACTGCACTATTCACTTACTCCATTACACTGCCTGGGTGCCAATGCCATCTAGTGGACTACAGACTGCAAGCCAGATCAGGGCACAGACGGTGCACACACAGCAGTCTACAAGAAGGCTCCTCCTCCCAGCCTGCTCCCAGCCAGAGGAGCCGACACTGCTGTAAGTAAGAATTGCTAGTTAGAGCCCCCTACCACCTCCCCTCTTTTATTCCTTGGCTAGCTGTGGTGCCTGTTAACCCTTACCCTCTTATCCACCAGCTTATGCAGCCAGACATTCCCAGGGCTGGTGTAAAATGGTGCAGCTGTGTAGTAAGGGCCTAGGTCAGAGAGGGAGGGGGAGTGTTGTCAGGCCATACAGTGCTTACACCTAGACAAGTTATGGTGCTCAGTCCTGCCTTGTGCTCCTCCTCTAGCTGCAGAACTGCCCTTACAATTCATGATGGAGCCCCAGGAATCCTGCTTAAAAGTAAGTGTGTAGTATATGTGTGATATGTAATATGTAATGATGTGTGTGATGTGTAGTATGTAATGGTGTGTGATGTGTGGTATGTAATGGTATGTGATATGTGATATGTAATGTTGTGTGTGATATATAATATGTAATGTTGTGTGTGATGTGTAGTATGTAATGGTGTGTGACATGTAATATGTAATGGTGTGTGTGATGTGTAGTATGTAATGGTGTGTGATGTGTAATATGTTATAGTGTGCGTGTGATGTGTAATATGTAATGGTGTGTGATGTGTAATATGTAATGGTGTGTGATGTGTAGTATGTAATGGTGTGTGGTGTGTGATGTGTAATATGTAATGGTGTGTGATGTGTAATATGTAATTGTGTGTGATGTGTAATATGTAATGATGTGCGTAATGTGTAATATGTAATGGTGTGTCATGTGTAATATGTAATGGTGTGTGCGTGATGTGTAGTATGTTCCTGCATGTAATACAGGATGTATTAAATGTACTTTATTTTATACAGTGTATGCTGGCATCAATGCCTCTATATACTATACAGCACTTATTAAGATTGACCCTAGTGTAGATTAAGAAACGGGTCTGACAGAAGCAGCAGAGAGCTGGACTCTGTCAGTCCTCTAGATCATCCGCCACAACCATTACTGTATTTGCCTTACATGCCGCAATCAGCATAGATTGGGGCATCTTTGAATTGATAAGGAATGTCTGGTTTTATCTTAAAAAAAAAATAAAAAATAAACTGCCAAAGAATAATACATTAATTATATTATTATGTACCAATTAGATTATAGCACTTTAAGGTACTGGGGTGAAGGGGGGCCCACACTTCTCCAACAGCTTGGGGCCCAAGGTACCCTTAATCTTCCCCTGGTGACGGCGCACAGAGTACTTTACTCAGTCACAGAGTGCATCACTCCACCAAGAGGAAAGGCCGCCGCTGTCCTAAAACAACTGCCAAGTTAGGCCCCTTGCAGATGAGCCCAATAGTCCGCAGTGCAGCTCCCGTCCTGACCTTCCAGCACTGCTGGGGTCACATAGCATTATATTGATTTATGATGCTGTGTAACCCTTACAGTTCAGTGGAATGTATTAGATGACGCTGCCATAATGCTATCACTGTTATACAGTGCTGGAAGTTCAGGATGGGTGCTGTGCTGCGGATTCTCAGAGTGACACACGCTCGTCTGCAAGGGGCCTTAAAAGTATAAAAGGACTGAATTCTGCTGAGCAGAGCTGTCAGTGAATACCTGCTGAATCTCCTCTGTTGCTCGCTTCACTAGGGAGGGACGCTGCTTCTACTAGCAGCCAGGCAGTGCCTGCCCATCTCTCTCTTTCTGCCATTATGCTTGCCCCTAGGGACGTCACTGACATGTCACATGACAATCTCACTGACCTGCCAGTAGCAGCCAGACTTCAATACTGCCAAAGAGTCTGGAGACATCACCTGGAAGCCCTGGATGTCAGAAGTATGTGCTGATGTGTAGCAAATACAGTACATGGCAGTGTGCGGGGGGAGGGTTGACTTAGAGGACTGGGCCATATTCACTGGGGCTTGGGCCCCGGATCTTTTGAGACCCTAGCAACACCCCTGAGGTCTGGTGACTGTGGAGGCCAGGTCATCTGGCGTAGCACCCCATTACTCTCCTTCTTGGTCAAATAGCCCTTACACAGCCCGGAGGTGTGTTTGGGGTCATTGTCCTGTTGATAAATAAATGATGGTCCAACTAAACGCAAACCGGATGGAATAGCATGCTGCTGCAAGATGCTGTGGTAGCCATGCTGGTTCAGTATGCCTTCAATTTTGAATAAATCCCCAACAGTATCACCAGCAAAGCACCCCCACACCATCACACCTCCTCATCCATGCTTCACGGTGGGAACCAGGCATGTAGAGTCCATCTGTTCACCTTTTCTGCGTCGCACAAAGACACGGTGGTTGGAACCAAAGATCTCAAATTTGGCCTCATCAGACCAAAGCACAGATTTCCACTGGTCTATTGTCCATTCCTTGTGTTCTTTAGCCCAAACAAATCTCTTCTGCTTGTTGCTTGTCCTTAGCAGTGGTTTCCTAGCAGCTATTTTACCATGAAGGCCTGCTGCACACAGTCTCCTCCTAACAGTTGTTGTAGAGATGTGTCTGCTGCTAGAACTCTGTGTGGCATTGACCTGGCCTCTAATCTCAGCTGCTGTTAACTTGCGATTTCTGAGGTTGGTGACTCGGATGAACTTATCCTCCGCAGCAGAGGTGATTCTTGATCTTCCTTTCCTGGGGCGGTCCTCATGTGAGCCAGTTTCTTTGTAGCGCTTGATGGTTTTTGCGACTGCCTTGGGGACACTTTCAAAGTTTTCCCAATTTTTCGGACTGACTGACCTTCATTTCTTAAAGTAATGATGGCCACTCGTTTTTTTTACTTAGCTGCTTTTTTCTTGCCATAATACAAATTCTAACAGTCTATTCAGCTGTGTATCCACCTGATTTCTGCCCAACACAACTCATGGTCCCAACCCCATTTATAAGGCAAGAAATCCCACTTATTAAACCTGAAAGGGCACACCTATGAAGTGAAAACCATTTCAGGTGACTACCTCTTGAAGCTCATCAAGAGAATGCCAAGAGTGTGCGTGCAAAGCAGTAATCAAAGCAAAAGGTGGCTACTTTGAAGAACCTAGAATATAAGACATATTTTCAGTTGTTTCACACTTTTTTGTTAAGTATATAATTCCACATGTGTTAATTCAATGTTTTGATGCCTTCAGTGTGAATCTACAGTTTTCATAGTCATGAAATTACAGAAAACTCTTTGAATGAGAAGGTGTGTCCAAACTTTTGGTCTGTACTGTATATATATATATCTATATATATATATATATATAATATATATCTAACTGTCACTAAGTGGAGTTCTTTTATCACTCCAAAAAATGTGCTAATGCAGCACGCACACACACAGAATGTGTGTGCGTGCAAAAACTGTAGTAAAAAAAGTCACTACAGTGTAAAAAAGTGAACACTAGCTAAAAATTAACATATATATATATATATATATATATATATATATATATATATATACACTGTGTGCAGAATTATTAGGCAAATGAGTATTTTGATCACATCATCCTTTTTTATTTTTTATATTGAAAGCCAACTACCAATTAAGTAAATCAGGTGATGTGCATCTCTGTAATGAGGAGGGGTGTGGTCTAATGACATCAACACCCTATATAAGGTGTGCTTAATTATTATATTCCTTTGGCAAAATGGGTCAGAAGACAGATTTGAAGGACTCTGAAAAGTCAAAAATTGTGAGATGTCTTGCAGAGGGATTCAGTCTTGAAATTGCCAAACTTTTGAAGCGTGATCACCGAACAATCAAGCGTTTCATGGCAAATAGCCAACAGGGTCGCAAGAAGCGCGTTGAAAGAAAAAAAGGCGCAAAATAACTGCCCATGAATTGAGGAAAATCAAGCATGAAGCTGCCAAGATGCCATTTGCCACCAGTTTTGCCATATTTCAGAGCTGCAACGTTACTGGAGTATCAAAAAGCACAAGGTGTGCGATACTCAGGGACATGGCCAAGGTAAGGAAGGCTGAAAAACGACCACCTTTGAACAAGAAACATAAGATAAAACGTCAAGACTGGGCCAAGAAATATCTTAAGACTGATTTTTCTAAGGTTTTATGGACTGATGTAATGAGAGTGACTCTTGATGGGCCAGATGGATGGTCCCGAGGCTGGATCAGTAAAGGGCAGAGAGCTCCACTCCGACTCAGACGCCAGCAAGGTGGAGGTGGGGTACTGGTATGGGCTGGTATCATCAAAGATGAACTTGTGGGACCTTTTCGGGTTGAGGATGGAGTGAAGCTCAACTCCCAGACCTACTGCCAGTTTCTGGAAGACACCTTCTTCAAGCAGTGGTACAGGAAGAAGTCGGTATCGTTCAAGAAAAACATGATTTTCATGCAGGACAATGCTCCATCACATGCATCCAAATACTCCACAGCGTGGCTGGCCAGTAAAGGTCTAAAAGAAGAAAAAATAATGACATGGCCCCCTTGTTCACCTGATCTGAATCCCATAGAGAACCTGTGGTCCCTCATAAAATGTGAGATCTACAGGGAGGGAAAACAGTACACCTCTCGGAACAGTGTCTGGGAGGCTGTGGTGGCTGCTGCACGAAATGTTGATCGTAAAAAGATCAAGCAACTGACAGAATCTATGGATGGAAAGTTTTTGAGTGTCATCGTAAAGAAAGGTGACTATATTGGTCACTGATTTTTTTGTTTTTGTTTTTGAATGTCAGAAATGTTTATTTCTAAATTTTGTGTTGTTATATTGGTTTACATGGTGAAAATAAACAAGTGAGATGGGTATATATTTGGTTTTTATTAAGTTGCCTAATAATTCTGCACAGTAATAGTTACCTGCCCAAACAGATATCCTCCGATAGCCAAATCTAAAAAAAACCCACTCCAACTTCCAAAAATATTAAGCTTTGATATTTATGAGTCTTTTGGGGTGGGGAACATAGTTGTTGTTCAATAATAAAAAAAAAGCAAAAAAAAATGATCCCCAGGTGCTGATCAGGCAGGTATGCACTGAAAAGCACTGGGCTGTCACAGCTCGCACGCAGAAAAAGTGGTGTGGAGCTGGAAAATTGTTTTGAAAAAAAGGGCAAAAAACGAACGGACCAAGTGACGTCCATAAAAAAAAAAAGGACAGGAGGGAGGGGACGGGGAGGGAGGGTTAGGGATCTGTAACTGCTTATTCTTCTTTTCTTCCGCTTTTCTTCCTCTTTTCAACAGCAAAAATGCAGGTCACAGTGGTGGTGCACCACAAGTCCCAGCAAGCCAGCAGCAGCACAGAAAAGGACAGTACCTCTCTGCATGCAGTCACCAGCTAGAATGGCTGCATGCAGGAAGGATCTGTCTCTTCCTGTGCAGCTGTAGCGCTGCCATTGGCTGGAGTGTTGCTCCAGCCAATGGCAGCGCTGGCAGGGGACTGAAAACACAGGAGTCCCCTGCCTGAATGACAGATGCTGACTAGTTCAGCACTCGTCACCTTGCGATGACCCCCCCCCCTCAGCTCCGATTACTTCCTGGAGCTCTGATGAGCCGTTCTGTGGAAACCGGGCAATCGCAGCCACGGGAGCTGCAGGGGGACGGAAATATCTCCCCCTGCCCTTAGCCAACATGGCTGCCTGCCGGGCAGTGCAGCCATTATACCCCGGTTCCCTGGCCATTGCGCCCGGGGACCGGGTGTCCATTGCGCCGCAGTACTACGGCACTGGGCGGCAACTCACGGCGCTGGTCGGGAAGGGGTTAATGGGGCTGAGCGAGATACCAAGCACAGCCGCTAGACAATGTATCCACAGGATAGGTGATAAATATCAGATCACTGGGGAGTTTAAACCATTGAGACCCCCGGCAATTTTAAGAATACTTAAATACTGAGTCCTGTGGTGTTTTATGAGTCTACGTCTGTAAATGATGATGGACGAGGATATCAAGTAATTTAAGTGGCAGTTACTCCAAAGACCGTGAATCAGCCAAACATGAGCGCCTGTCATGTGAACGCTGTATCGCAGTGCAGACCCATTGACTTTAATGGGTTTGTAAGTTTCAGCTGAAGATAGAACATGTCCTATTTAGTGTTGAGCTGATTGAAGTTAACGAAGTGGAATTCAAATTGCAGGAAAAACTTGATTTGTCACAAGTTGAATTTACTTGCGCTTCATGGTAACGAATCTGATTTTTTCTAAAATGGCTGCTACACATGTTAGAAAGAAGAAGTAAGAAGCCCGTGAAAGAGAGTCACCTGTAATGGGCACCACGGCCCTGCATCAACACATGCAGCTTCACCATAAAGTAGCCAGGAAAAACCATGGCACTAAGCATGTCAAGGCTCTACCACCTCAGCAAAAAAGGAGCTGTGTTTCCTTCCCATCATCCACTGGCCTGATGCTCCTTCTCCTCCTCCTTGTCACTCATTTTTTCAGCAATCGATTACCTAGGCAATTGCAAAGAAACAACAGTATGCGTGCAGTCATCCAATGGTGCAGAGTCCTGCACCAATGTCCTCCTCTGCCTCCTCATCCTCAACCTTGTCCTCAGCCTCCACTGCAGTTGCAAGTTGGAGTGCTCCTCCAGCATACGTACCACCTACGAGTATGCAGAGCATGGCTGTGTCACGCAGTTCTGCACTTAGTTTGCGTGGGTGAACAGAGTCACACCTGTGAGGATCTGCTCTATGTCCTCAAGAGAAAATCGAATCCTGGCTCTCTCCAACTGAAGATCGGGACCATGGTCACCAATAACGGGAATAACATTGTGTCAGTGCTGCATCAAGGAGGGCTGACCCCTGTGCCCTGCCAGCATGTCTTTAATCTGGTTGTAAAGCTGTTCCTGAAGTCTTCCACCAACTGCAAGACATCCTGAAAACAGCCAGGAAACTGTGCATGCACTTCAGCCACTATTATCCTGCAAAACATGTATTTCTTGAGGTGCAAAGGCAGAATAGCATTCCCCACATTGCCTGATATGAAACGTTTCCACCCGTTGGAACTCATCCCTCTACACGTTAGACCAACTGTATGAGCAGTGGATGGCCATAAATGATTTCTTAATGATGCAGGCGAACAGGAGCACTCCCCTTTGTAACTTCGACGTTAGCCAGTGGCAACTCATGCGTGACATCTGCCATTTGCTCAGGCCCTTTGAGGAGGCCACTTTATTTGTCAGTCGTCAGTACTACTGGATGAACAATGTAATTCCATTTCTGGAGCAGATGCTCATAAATCTGGCTATCCGGGGGACAGGAAATAAGTCACCTAGATCTCCCAGCCATCTGAGCCCTATGGGAGGAGAAGGAGAAGGCAGGAGGAAATTCATTCACATGCAACGTATACAGAAATGTTGGTTTAATTGTTGGTGCACAGGAGGAGCTGGACAAGGCCAGACAGGTGACCCTGACACACCGTGGCGGTAAGCAGTGGAGATGGAGGCAGGAAGTCCCTCTGAGTCCCTTGCACAAATGGCCAGATGCATGCTGAGTTGCTTGCGTAGTGACAGCCGTATTATCACCATTCGGCAGAGGGATGACTACTGGCTCTCCCCCATGTTAGACCCTCACTACCACTCCTAAATGTAGGCCTTTTTTCCACCCACTGAGAGGGAGGATAAATTTATCTACTATCGAGACATCCTATGTAGCCAGTTGGCCGCTGCCTATGTGCGCCATCGGCTATCCTCACAAATGTCTGAATGAGGGGCCCTCTGCACTCATGTTCCACTGCCATGGTTGCTGGAGGGGATGGGGGGGTTAGGAGCAGCACCAGCTCCATCAGCAGCAATTTTAGTATGGAGTCACTAATAGGCACTTTTCTTCACCCGCCTACTGAAGAAACCACCCACCAGGGAGCAGAACCTGAATCAGCAGGTGGTGGCATACTTGGACTGCACCCTGCCACCCCACATCCAAGATCCCCTGGACTACTGGATAGCCAAACTTGATTTGTGGCCACAACTGGCTGGGTTTGCCCTGGACAAGCTTTCCTTCCCAGCCAGTAGTGTGGTATCAGAGCTGGTGTCGGCGGGGGGCATAGTTACCCCAAGGAGAATTTGCCTTTCCACCCAAAATGTGGAGAGACTAACCTTTGGGAAGACAAATCAGGCATGGATCAGCCAGGATTTTAACACGCCAGTGCCTGATACATAGTTACATAATTGTTAAAGGGTTATTACCATCTTAGACACTGGGATCTGCACCTATCAGACAATGGGGGCATATCCTAGCGATATGCCCCATTGTCTAAGATGGTAATACCCCTTTAAGGTTGGAAAAAGACAAAAGTCCATCAAGTCCAAGCTGTAATATTGCTATATTGATCCATGGAACAAATCCCTGGATCAATGTCCATTTTTCTTTTAAAAAAGGGGTTGGACCAAAGGGAAAGGGAGTGTAGAACATAATTTCTATACATTGTGATAAGCCTCATTGTTGTTTTGAATTAAAAATTAATCTAAACTTTTTTGATCCTGTGGCATGCTATTCCAGAGATTCACAGGCCTTACTGTAAAGAATGCGTGTCACCTATTATGACTAAATCTTTTTTTTCCAGGCATAGGGAGTGGCCTTTTGTTTTTTGAGGAGTTTAACACAGAATAGCTTCCCTTGATATTTTTTGTATTGTCTGTTTATATATTTGTACAGGTTAATCATGTCCCCTCTTAGACGTCTTTTTTTCAAGGCTAAACCAATTCAGTTAATTTAAACTTTGCTCATAACTAAGTTCTTCCAGGCCTTTTATGAGTTTAGTTGCTCTGCTCTGTACTTATTCTATCTCCAGGGCATCCTTTTTATGGACTGGTGCCCAGAACTGAACAGAGTAAGGTGAGGCTGTACCAATGCTTGTTATAGGGCAAATATTAAATCCCTGTCCTGCAAATTCATACTTCTTTTAATAAAACACAAAATTCTGATGGCCTTAGAGGCAGCTGAATTGCATTGCATGCTATTATTGATAGTCGATGATCTACTAATACATTCAGATCCTTCTCAACAAGTGACTCTCCCAGTTTTACTCCCCTGCATGCTACACATGCTGCTCCCCCAGGACATATGCTGCATGCAGATTATTAGCCCCCAAGTGCATAACTTTACATTTATTTATATTGAACCTCATTTGCCAAGTGGAAGCCCAAACAGTAAGTTTGTCCAAGTCACCTTGTAACTTATTAACATCTTCCATAGACTGGCCTATATTACAAAGTTTGGTGTCATCTGCAAAAATAGAAACAGCGCTATTAATCCCATCCTCTATGTCATTAATGAATAAGTTAAATAATAGCAGACCCAGCACAGAACCTTGGGGTACACCACCTATAATCGGGAACAATTCAGAGTAGGGATCATCAACCACAACTCTTTGAATACGATCGTGAAGTCAAATTTTAATGCAATTACAAATTATATTTTCTAAACCAATAGACCACAATTTACCCATTAGTTGTTCAAGTGGGACAGTATCAAATGCCTTTACAAAGTCCAAAAACACAATATTGACAGCCTTCCCTCTGTTCTACTCACCTCCTCATAAAAACAAACAGGTTAGTTTGACAGCTTCTGTTTTTATTAAAACCACGTTGGCTATCACTTGTAGTCCTGTAGAAGGCCATTTTCCGACTATGGATGTTAAGCTTACTGGTCTATAATTTCCTGGTGAAGACCTAGCACCCATTTAAAAAATAGGCATTACATTCGCTTTGCACCAGTCCCTTGGTACAATGCCTGTCATTGAAGAATCTGTAAATATTATGAAAAGAGGCAAAGCAATAACTGAACTGAGCTCCTTTAGAACTCTAGGACCTGGGGTCTTTTTCACTTTTAATTTTTTAGCATATTAAGGACCATATCTAGAGTCAACCAGTTAAGTATGTTATTTGAGGTATTTACACCAGTGGCACCACCCTCATAAGATACCCTCTCTTCTTTTGTATAAAAAAACCCCCATTGATCTCTGCCTTCTCTTAATCCCCAGTGATATTTTCACTGATTTAACATAATTTATTTAGTTCTTTATACTTTTTAAAGGCTACAGCTGACCCCTCCAATTTTTATTTCTTAAAGGCCCTCTTTTTGTCATTTATTGCCCCTTTTACACTATTTGTAAGCCATGTTGCTTGTACTTGTTACTTCTAGGAATGTATTTAACAATATACTTATCCAAAGTAGATTTAAAGCACTCCCATTTAGCATTAAGGTCATTATGTGACAATAGTTGCTCCCAGTCTATGTCCAGAATGGCAGCGCTCAACCCTGGGAAATTCGTCTTTTTAAAATGAAGTGTTTTTGCCCTACCGACCTGAGTTTGTTTTTTACGGGTTAGTTGAAATACAATTATATTGTGGTCACTGTTACCAAGGTTTTCATGGACAGTGATATTTCTCAGAAGGTCTGCATTGTTAGCAATTACTAGATCCAAAAGAGCATCACCTCTAGTAGGATCTTCTACAAAGTGGCCCATAAAATTAACCTGCAAAACGCTGAGGAATATTCTCGGTTTTGCAGCAGAGGCAGAACCATGTTTCCAATCTATGTTTGGATAATTAAAATCTTCCATTATCGCTACTGTGCCAGTCTGCGCTGTTCACTCCATTTGCACATACAGTTGATCCTCTATCTCCTCAGTTTCATGTTTTCATTATTTTCTTCCCTCTCTAATTCCACCCACAAGGTTTCAGCATCCTCGCAACCTTCATCCGCAATTGTTTCTTTCACACATACTTTAATATCACTCCTAGCATACAAACATACACCACCACGTTTGCGATTAGCCCTATAGTTTCTAAAGAGTGTAAAACCTTGAAGATGTACAGCTCAGTCATGAGAAGAGTCCAGCCATGTCTCAGCAATGCTAACTATATCAATATGTTTCTCCAGTGCCAAAGCCTCAAGCTCTCCCATGTTGCTTGCTTGACTTCTGGCATTTGTGAACATTTTAAATTGTCATTAAATTTTACACTTTTAGGAAATGTATTTTTTGATTTTTTTATGATAATTTTTCCTCCTTCTGTGTTGGTTTGTGACTGACAGATCTCCTTATCCACTTTTCTTCTGATCCCCCCCACCATCCATTCCCCCCACCAATATATTCTGACCCCTCTCTAACCTGTCTACCTCCATATTTATAGCCATATCCTCCCCCCTTGTCTCTAGTTTAAATGCATTGCCACCCCAGCCGGAATTCTCTCCCCCAACACAACAGCTCAGCTTCTACTGAGGTGCAAATTATCTGCGAAAAACAGTTTGTACCCCAGTGGAAAGTCAGCCCAGTGGTCTAGGAACCCAAACCCTTCTGCTCTACACCAATACTTAAGCCATGCATTTAACTCCCTAAGCTCCCGCTGACGGCCCTGTGTAGTGCATGGCACAGGCAGTATTCTAGAGAACACTACCTTGGAGGTCCTTCCCTTCAGCTTGGAGCCTAGTTCCTTAAATTATCCTTAAGGACCTTCCACCTATCATTTATTTTGTCATTGGTACCAACATGGACCACAACAGCTGGATCATCCCCAGCCCCTTCCAGCTCCACCACATGCTGAACCCTGGGAGACAGCAAACTATTCTGTTGTCTTGGCGACAAATTATTCTATCCATGTTTCTGATAATAGAATCCCCTATAACCACTAACTGTCTAGGCCAGACCTGGGCAAGGGGCGGCCAGCGGGTTGCATCCGGGCTGTCTACTGTCTCCGACTGGCCCACCTGGCCTGAGTCAGAGTTGGAGGCTGAGTGAGACCAGACGCTCGTGTCTCCCATTATCGACTCCGTATGGAGCTCAAACAAACAGTGGTGTACTAAGGTGGGGGTGGGGGTTGCGGTCATCCCCGGGTGCCAGCTCTTAGGGGGGTGCCAGAAACAATGAGCGCTTCCATCAATACAGATAGAAGCGATCAATCCTGGAATGCAGGGAGCTGGGTCCTGTCACTCACCTCCCTGCACTCCTCCTCTCCCTCATGCCGCTGCTCTGAATGGTGAAGCAGAGAGACTTCTCCCTGGTCCACCATTTAGCTTGGAGGCAGAGATTGTGATGCTGGGATGTGTGGGCGGAGTCTGCAGCCTATCTGCATAAGCTCTGCCCATACATTGCTGCAAAGCGATCTGTGTCTGCAGAGAAGAGAGGACTTCAGGAACGGGACAAGGTGAGTAGGTACTGTGTTTTTATTTATTTATTTATTTTTAAATACAGAGGGGGCACAGAGAACATTACTTATGTGAAGGGGCACAGTGTGCATTTTGTACTATGGAGGGGGCACAGAGAAAGAGGGCATTACTAGAATGAAGGGTGCACAGAGGACATTAATACAATGAAGGGGGCACAGAGGGCATTGCTACAAAGAAGGGGGCACAGAGGGCATTTTGTAGTATGGAGTGGGTACAGAGCCAGAGGGCATTACTACAATGAAGGGTGCACAGAGGGCATTACTACAAAGAAGGGGACACAGTGGGCATTTTGTAGTATGGAGTGGGCACAGAGCCAGAGGGCATTACTACAATGAAGGGGGCACAGTGGGCATTTTGTAGTATGGAGGGGGCACAGAGCCAGAGGGCATTACTAAAATGAAGGGTGCACAGAGGACATTAATACAATGAAGGGGGCACAGAGGGCATTGCTACAAAGAAGGGGGCACAGAGGGCATTTTGTAGTATGGAGTGGGCACAGAGCCAGAGGGCATTACTACAATGAAGGGTGCACAGAGGGCATTACTACAAAGAAGGGGACACAGTGGGCATTTTGTAGTATGGAGTGGGCACAGAACCAGAGGGCATTACTACAATGAAGGGTGCACAGAGGGCATTACTACAAAGAAGGGGACACAGTGGACATTTTGTAGTATGGTGGGGGCACAGAGCCAGAGGGCATTACTACAATGAAGGGTGCACAGAGGACATTAATACAATGAAGGGGGCACAGAGGACATTAATACAATGAAGGGGGCACAGAGGACATTGCTACAAAGAAGGGGGCACAGAGGGCATTTTGTAGTATGGAGTGGGCACAGAGCCAGAGGGCATTACTACAATGAAGGGTTCACAGAGGGTATTACTACAAAGAAGGGGACACAGTGGGCATTTTGTACTATGGAGGGGACACAGAGCCAGAGGGCATTACTACAATGAAGGGGGCACAGACGGCATTATTACTGTGAAGGGGGCACAGTGGGCATTATTACTGTGAAGGGGTCACAATGGGGATTATTACTGTGAAGGGGGCACAGAGAGGGCATTACAATTGTGAGGGGGCACACATCTGTACAAAATGACTGTGAAGGTTGTACAATGAGGGCAATACTACTGTGAGTTTTTTTTTTAATGTATTGGGGGGGAGGGTGCCAGAGAAAGGACCCGCCCCAAAACACCTAGTTCTCTCCACTGACATCTAGGGTAACAACAGGGAAAGGACAAACAACACAAACACACTCAACAATTCCTGAAGGGAGACAACAACATGAGACAACAAGAGGAGTGAACCGGATATCCAACAATTCCAGTTCCAACGTCTCCACAGCAACAGTTGTCCACCCGAGGTCAAAATGGAAGATCTGAAAGGAAGATCTATATCTGGCAACAAGGGAAGCAGGAAGAAAGAATTTATAGTAGCTGGGAGTGGCTGACGGAGAACAGCTGAAAGGAAAAGCTACAGATTCTTAAATGGGACAAAAAGGATTGCAAACCTAAGCAGGAAAACCTGGACTGGAATCCATTCTCACCATTAGGTCATGGAGTGATCCCTTTAGAAACTGAGCACGTAGCCACCTGCTGCAGCCTTCTGATCCCAGGTACAACAGGGTCAGCGATAGGTCATGACACTCTAGTGACAGTACCCCCTTTCTGCGAGGGGCCACCAAACACTTAGAACCAGGTTTCTCCGGGTGAGAAATGTGGAAAGAACAAATTAACCTTCTGGAGTTTACTTCTGAAGCTGATACCAACATTCTTTCTTCCGGACCGCAACCCCTCCAATGCACCAGATATTGAAGGGAGCGATGGACGAAATGAGAATCTACAATTTGGCCACCTCAAACTCCAAATTGCCATCGACAATGATTGGTGGGGGCGGTAAAGGTGATGGTTCCGGAGATGCAACATACTTTTTGAGCAACAATTTCAGCGACATGAATTTTCAAAGTTTGAGCAACAATTTATGAAATGTCACTGGGTTAATAACAGCAACTTTTTTATAAGGACCGATAAAGGACCGATAAACCTAGGACCAAATTTCCAAGAGGGAACCTTTAACTTAATATTCCTAGTCAACAACCACACATTCACCCCTAGGTCCGGACCTGGTGAACGTTTTTTTTTATCAGCCATGCGTTTATATCTGTCTCCAATATTTTTCAAGTTACATTGAACCTTTTGTCATACAGAAGAGAGCGATGACAAACATTATTCAGAGATCCCAGAAGGCTCCCCTCACTGAAAATTGCAAATTACAAAATTGCAGATGAAAACAACATGCACAAAAAATGGTGACTTACCAGTTGATTTTTTGATGGCAATTGTTTATAGCAAACTCTGCTAAAGGTAAGTACTGTAAGATGACCATTCTTCCTGATTTTCAGACACGAAACACCAAGGTAAGTCTCTAGGTTTTAGTTGGTGCGTTCGGTCTGGCCATTTGACTGCGGATGGAAGGCTGAGGAAAAGGACAAATGTACCCCAAGGCGAGAACAAAAAGCTCTCCAGAATAAATACTGGGTTCCACAATCCAAAACAACATCGGAAGGGACCCCGTGAAGCTTCACTATTTCACTGATAAAACCTGAGCCAGGGTTCTAGCATTTGGCAACACGGTTAAGGCAATGAAATTTTACTGAACCTGTCTATTACTACCAGAATAACAGTTTTATCTGCAGATACAGGTAGGTCAGTAATAAAATTCAGAGACGCCGCCGGGCGAATATGAATGACTAGTGCATGCACAGGCTGTGCAGCTAGACACAAAATCAGCTCTGAGGTTGCCCTACTACCTGAGTGCCCAGTGAGTACAGAGTTATTGTGTTCTTTTAATATTTTAAGGCACAAATTCAAAGCTACAAACAACTTTCCTGGGGGGCAGGAGACCGGGGCGTTCCCCTGAGCCTCTAACACCATCCCCTTCAGGACTGAATGTAATGCAGAGACAACCACCCCCTTTTGTAAAATTGGCACCGGATCGTCAACATTACCCCCTCCAGGAAAACTTTGGGACAGCGCATCAGCTGCCCCCGGACGATAGGTGATAAAATTAAACTTGGTAAAAAACAAAGATGACCTTACTTGTCTAGAGGTAAGACATTTAGCAGACTCAAGGTATAACAGGTTTTTATGATGCGTAATCACTGTGACGGGATTAGCAGCCCCCTCCAAAATATGACGCCATTCCTCAAACGCTAATTTAATAGCTAAAAGTTCCCTGTTGCCTATATCATAATTTTTCTTGGCTGCAGACAATTTCTTAGAAAAGAAAGCACAAAGATGCCATTTACTTGGAGACGTACCCTGGGACAGTACCACCCCCATCCTCACCTTTGATGCATCAACCTTCACAATAAAAGGTTAAGAAACAGCAGGCTGGAACAGTATGGGTGCCAAGGTGAAACTCTCCTTCAGAGAGGAAAAAGCCAGTTTAGCAGCATCAGGCCATTTAGAGAAATCAGTCCCCTTCTTTGTCATGTCCATAAGGCATTTGAACAATCGCAGAATAGTTCTGAATGAATTTTCTATAGAAATTGGGAAAACCCAAAAATGCTGCAGAGCTTTCAGGTTCTCAGGAAGATCCCATTCTAGGATCGCGCAGACCTTCTCTGGATTTATACGGAAGCCCAAAGCGGATAGAAGATACACCAAGAATTGTACCTCCTCTACGGCAAATTCACATTTCTTCAATTTAGCATATAACTTATTAATCCGTAAAATCTGCAAAACCTGCCTGACATGTACCTTGTGTGTCTCCAGATAGATCAAGATATCACCACAAATCTGCTGTCAAGATGACAAAAGATATCGTTGACAAAGTGTTAAAAGACAGCAGGAACATTAGTCAGGCCAAATCGGTGTCCATTTTGGTGGACTCCAAAAATATACAATAAATTGGTACAGTTAGTTCAATGCAGTATGTGCTGAATATATTTTCATAAGAATTTAGGAAAATGATGAAATGTCCTATGTATGCCTGTTCTATTCCTGATCTAAGGATCTAGGCTTTTAGTTCAGATGAATGTGTGCTGCCCTTTATGTAGATGTTCATCTGCTACAGATCAGAGGAAAAAGGCACTGGGAAGGAATGGCTGCACTCATCTCAAATCTGCTAGAGAAAACAGGATTAAAAAGGTTTTCTCACTAGTTACAAATATTAGCTTTCAACATAAAGGGACAGTGAAAAGAAGACATTTTATAAATACATTGGTCAGTACATTTGACTTTAGTCATGAACTATTTATAGTTCAGCAGGTCTCTCACTGCACACAGGTTTCTATGGTAACCTGCATACCAGAAAGACTGTTATCTGATTGGTTGAGGGCAGGAGTGACCTCACCCCCACGGAATGATGGGACTGAGCTCTGAGTGATTACATGCAGTAAGCAAAAGGTCCAAGTGTTGTGAGGACTGAGAAGCATGGCTTTACCTGTAATTGTGTTAGAGATCACAATCTCCTGCTCTGTCAGAGTAAGTTAATATATGCTAAGAACTGCTGGAGACCTACCCACAGCCTGAGGAGACAGAGCAGGATAATAATAAATATAATAAATATATTTTATGTTCTATCTAAATAGCTTGATTATTGTATCATAAGGTTGATAAAAAGCTTAAATTAAAGATGGCACCCACATTCTTTCTTCTGGACCGCAACTCCTCCAATGCACCAGATATTGAAGGGAGCAATGGACAAAATGAGAATCTACAATTCTTGCCACCTCAAACTCCAAATTGCCATCGACAATGAAAAGGAAAACCTGGACCGGAATCCAATCTCACCATTAGGTCATGGAGTGATCCCTTGTGTAGCCTCCCGCTGAGACCTTCTGACCCCAGGCACAACATGGTCAGCGATAGGTCATGACACCCTCGTGTCAACACAAACTTACTGCTGACACCTTCTCTACTCTCTCATTGGGGCACCACTTGTATCAGCGTGTTTCAGAACAGGTTCTCACAGGTAATCACTGTGACGGGATTAGCAGCCCCCTCCAAAATATGACGCCATTCCTCAAACGCTAATTTAATAGCTAAAAGTTCCCTGTTGCCTATATCATAATTTTTCTTGGCTGCAGACAATTTCTTAGAAAAGAAAGCACAAAGATGCCATTTACTTGGAGACGTACCCTGGGACAGTACCACCCCCATCCTCACCTTTGATGCATCAACCTTCACAATAAAAGGTTAAGAAACAGCAGGCTGGAACAGTATGGGTGCCAAGGTGAAACTCTCCTTCAGAGAGGAAAAAGCCAGTTTAGCAGCATCAGGCCATTTAGAGAAATCAGTCCCCTGATTTCTCCCCTGACACCTTCTCTACTCTCTCATTGGGGCACCATTTGTATCAGCGTGTTTCAGAACAGGTTCTCACAGGTATGGTCAGCGATAGGTCATGACACCCTCGTGTCAACACAAACTTACTGCTGACACCTTCTCTACTCTCTCATTGGGGCACCACTTGTATCAGCGTGTTTCAGAACAGGTTCTGTAGAAATCTATGTGGAATCAGCTGACGGTGTAAAAGGAGTGCACTCTTTCACTCTATAGTAGAATCTTGGGCCACTGCACGGTTCTTTATACCTGATGATAACATTGACCTATAACCATAAGTTCACACTTGAGTTATTTGGTTAGTTTTGGCCCTGCAACTGACTAAATAAGTGAAGTGTGAAGTGATAAGAGTGACGCCAGTCAACTGCCTGTCATACAGACACAAAGTAAACTGTCTCACTACCACAACAGACTACCTATGCATGTTTCTGAAATGTGTTCTATATCAATATACAGGCCCTCTGCAGCCGGGAAATAGCTGATTTTTAATGCAATTCGTCACAAATAAATTTGGATCAAATCTTTTTGGAAAATTCGGCGAGCCAACCAAATCGAGCCTGAGATGTTCCTGGACCCCACTGGTCTACTGGGAATTCTCCCAGTATCCTGAATGGCAAGTCCTTCCCTTGATATGTCATTCTTCAGCATTCCTCCAGTTCTGCTCTATTTGTCCTTCTGCCTTAATGCCACCTATCCATGTTGCATAAGACCTGCTTTCCAGACCTAAGTCTTACCAGATCTACATCACTAAATAAGACATAACACAAATGCATTTTTGGATAAAGGTTTTTCATTTTTTATTTCAATATACATTTTTACTAATTATAATTCATTGTCGTGTAGCAAGTTAACAATGCTGTATTTAATTTCATTATATATAGCTATGGGGATTAATGATGTTTTGTTCATTTTATGTCCCTTATTTGACTAGTTAAAAGTGTATAAAAAGCTTCTGCAACAAGAGCTATAAAATAAGCAAAAATATCTGGCAGCAAAAGTGTTAAGAAGAGCCTGGAAACTATAGGCCGGTAAGTTTAACATCTGTCATGGGTAAACTGTTTGAAGGTTTTCTAAGAGATGCTATCCTGGAGTACCTCAATGAAAATAAGCAAATAACTCCATATCAGCATTAGAGATAAGCGAATCATTCAAAATTTTATTCACCGAACATTCATCGAACTTTTCGTAAGAGTCGTACTATATATTCGATGAATATATTCGTTAAATTTGCGTACAAAATATACGTTATTATGCGGCGTTTAGCGAACATTCGCACACTAATAACGAACGTTCAGTTTTAAAAGGTACGCAAATACTTTGAACACATATGCATGGGTACGAATCCTCAGCATACTATTGTCTAGCGATTACGTAATACGCAGGCACGCACGACGAGAGGCCGCGGCGTGCACTCCTCAGAGGCAGATCGAATTTTTGAAAATGGCATCCAGGCGATCCTCATCATTTAGCTCTGCAGAGCTAAAATACATGATCCGGCTGATGGACCGGCAGGATTACGATGGCACACACTGCCTCCCGAACCAGCATAAGGCTACATTCACACGACCGTATGTGTTTTGCGGTCCGCAAATTGCGGATCCGCAAAACACGGATACCGGCTGTGTGAATGTAGCCGGCCCTATGATAGAACTGCCTATTCTTGTCCGCGATTGCGGGGCCGCGGATCGGACCTACGGATGCGGACAGCACATTGTGTGCCGTCCACATCTTTTGCGGCTCCATTGAAATGAATGTGTCCGCACCCGTTCCGCAAAATTGCGGAACGGATGCGGACCCAAAACTACGGTCGTGTGAATGCACCCTAAAAAGGAGGTTATCCAGCAGGTGATCCGAGGACTGCGCCATTGTTTTGACACTGTGCGGACCCCGGGCCAGATCCAGTGGAAATTGTCCGATCTGAAGTTTAACTGCCCAGAGCGTCTTAATGAGATCCGTGCAGAGATACGGCAGGATGAGTAACAAAATATTTGAAAAGTAAAAACATGTTAAAAAATTAGTGTACTGTTGTATTGTATATATACCAGCAGTGAGTGCCAATATAAAAAAGTATAGAAGGACAACGTGGGCGTGCGTAGTGCGCTGCAGTAATATTCTTTCATGCTAGGTCACACCTCTAACTCGACCCAAACAAGTGAAGGTATTCTCAGATACGTTCCCCTTCACAGTAATTTGCCTTAGGCTACTTTCACATATGTGGTGGTAATCCTGCAGGCTCTTCTGCAGTATTTGTCCTGCCAATTCCAGGCGTTCTTTCCGAATAGCGGCCGGATCAGCGCCTTCCCCCATTATTGTTAATGTTGCTGGCCGTTCTCCCGTTTGTGTCAGGCAAAAGCACTAGTGTTAAAGAAAGTACCCTTAGATATATGCCCCTTTATAGTTAGCGCTTCCTCCTCCTACACACAGACTCACAGACGTGCTCATGCTGCAGCTAGTGTCAGTGGGCGATATCAAAAGTATTCCCACCGCACCATGTTAACGATATTAAGAAATTTATTGCAACGATATCTATTGGGATAAATACCTATTAAGAAGAAAAAAATGGATATGATATGGCCCCCCTCTCACCCATAATATCTTCATAGTAGTATAGTGTTAGTATTAAAAAGTCATCATATAACAATTGTGTACGGATTTATGTTGCAGAGCACGGCGTCACCACGGTCACCGTCACCGCCGAGGCCGGACGGCCCCTACAGTACTTGCAGCTTCTAGTAAGTGTAAACATGTTTAATTTATTTTAAATCCAAATCCAAGCTATGTGGGAGTGCAGCAGCAGTGATATAAGAGCACTAGTGGTTAGGAATGGGATCATCCAGCCCAAAACTATTCCCATGTATGAACATCAGAAGTTACAACTGTTCATTAGAGTTGAATGTAATGCCATTATTTAATGATTTTTGACAGCTGCTGTGCCACAGAGGAGCGCCTCTCACTCTCTTCCACCCCAGCAAGAGAGGACCCCACCTGCCTCTCCAACACCACCAGCCCAACTTCCAGAGGTAGAAGGTAGGTAAAATAAAAAGTGTAATGGGTGGACCTTCTGTCATCAAAATATAAGCTAAATTTATGTTTTATCTTTTTTAGCTCCAACCGTCAGGGAGGAGTTTTCCCTGGACCATGGGAAGACCACGCAGTATGGGTGTCCAGTAAGTACAAACCCCAAGCTGACTATGTGTGCCCTTTTCAGTGAGCAGTTCAAAGAAAAAAAAAGGCTCAATACAGATACATGTCCATTGTCACTGAATAACTTGTTCCAGTACATATACCAAATATATAATGACATGCAATTGCCAAAGTATTCTGATCCAGGTTCTGGTTTTAAATTTTAGAATTTTTTTCGTGGGACAACCACTTTTACGCGATCATACTAATTATATTACTGTTTCCAACCCTACAGATATGCCCACTGACTTTGAAGTGAAGGCAGCCTTACGCCGCTTCGGAACCAGGCTCCATGCTGCCTCCCGGCTTATTCGCGGGCCTGCAGCTGGAGCACCAAGAGCTGCAGGAGATGATGGCCAGACATCGGCAAAGGCCGGCGTAACCTTTTTTTTGTTTGTTTATTATATTATTTATTATTTGTAAAAAGGTATTATTTATTACTAAAATATTCTTGTAAAACCTGTGTTTTAAGTGTTTTGTTAACCCTTTAACACCTTCCTGACATAGTATGAAGAAGACAGGGATGTAAGTTTAGGCCGAAGGCTGAAAAAATTGTCCCACGGCCATTTTACCCGTACTAATGGAATGCCTTCCTCTGGATCAACTTGTAGGAAAACAGGCCAAACTGGATGGACAGATGTCTTTTTTCGGCCTTATAAACTGTTACTATGTTACTATGTTAATGAACACAGTGGTGTCTGCCGGCCGAAGTATTAATAAATTACGCACACTCCGGTTCACTGATTACAATTTACAGTAAAAGAAAAAGGCTTGACTTGTTTGGACAAGCCTAGCCTGTACATTCTGTCTTATAACATAGGCAGTGAAAATTATATATGATCTTTTCATGGCTGCCTCGGCCAGTAGTAGTAGGGGACGGGGTATATCAGCAGAGAGTGATTGGCAAATACAACAAACTGCGGTGGAGTATAACAATCTCCACTAATGAAACTTGTAACGGGAGGCGGAGGTAACAACAGTGTAAAAATTTTAGTTTTTACTTTAATTTCTTTTTTTTTTTTTATAGGGCAGGGGGGCTGGGGTAAAGGCTGAGGCTCCAAAACAAATTTAAGAATACTAAATAGAACTATTAGTAACGGTAACAACAGCTACTCTCCTGCTAAGCATAGAAAACGGAGGCGGAGGTAGACAACAATGTTTGGTTTTTCAAAGGGTTTGGGTTTGGAGACTTCGGGTTCGCACAGCCCATGACATGACACAAGACGTTTGATAGTAAAATTATGGGCCGGCTGACAGTAACAGTGGGAAGACACACAGACTATTCTGCCCTGCAAGGCCTGATCTAATCAGCAGCCTCAGCAAGAGGAGTATGAAATTCGGATGTAATCATGACACTTGAGGCTGGACAGGAAAGAAGCCCTAGTGCATAGTGGGACAGTTCCGGCCACTGTTGTAATCTGCCTGCCCAGAAGTCCAGGGGGTCTGAGAAGAGGCTTTGCGAGCCAGACTGCAGGTACGCCTGAACCTGCAAATTGAGGCGGGTGATCTGGGCCTGCTCACTTGGCTGCAGCTGTTGGGAGGCAGAGAAAAATTGCTGCATCATACTAATTAGGCTTAACTGGCTGCTGCTGGTTGTGGCAGGAGGGGGACTCTGCCGGACCTCCTTCTCAGACATGCTGGCAGCAGGCTGGGGCTGGCTGAAACCTGTGGCCAGGTTACTACATAGCTTCTCCCGCATGATGCTAATTTCTCCTCCCTTTCCGATGGAAGAAAACAATCCCCCATGTTGGATTGATACCGCGGGTCCAGAAGCATCGCCAGCCAGTATTCGTCTGTCTGCCTTATTTTTAGGATATGCCTGTCGCTCCGTAAGCATGTGAGCATACAGTTCGCCAATCTGGCCAGCGTGCCCGAGGAGCCAGTTCTTTCCATCTCAGCCTCTCTCAGGGACACTTCAGTGTCCCTGAAAGTCTCATCATCGTCAGCCTCCAGACCCTCCAGCTGTGTCTTCTCCACCTGGTCAACATCGTCATCCTCATTAAAATCCTCCTCCTCCCCCTCCTCCTCTAACTGAAGCTTCTCATCCTCATCCTCCTCCTGCTCCACAAGGGAACTTTGACGTTGGGGCTCCCCTACAGTGACAGCATGGCGGGTAGACAAATGGCCAGGATTTCCTTCCCCCATTGCCCCCTGCTGCATGAGCGTGAGTGTCTTTTCCAACACAAATATTAGTGAAATTACGTTTTTCACACCACAGCTATCCCATCTGACCAATTTTGTGGATTCTTCAAAGGGCGTTAGAACAGTGCAGGCATCTCGGACCAGCCTCCATTGCTGGAAATCAAAGCCGCACCTGCTCCCTATGGTGGAAGATTCTGGCTGTTGCTGGACAAAATCGTCCACTGCTCTACACTGCTCAAGGAGCTGCTGCAACATATGAAGAGTGGAATTCCACCGGGTCGGCACGTCACCTATTAAGCGGTGTGGCGGAAGACCGTTTTGTCTCTGCATTTCCAGCAGAGCGTGGCGAGATACATATGAATGGCTCAAATGAGTGCAAAGCTTCCGCGACTTTGCCAGCACTGTGCGCAGGCCAGTGAATGTTTTGAGAAATCTCTGAACCACTAGATTTAGGACATGTGCCATACAGGGAGCATGCATGAATTGACCCAGGTTTAGCGCTGCCACTATATTTGTCCCATTATCAATCACTACTTTGCCACTTCCAGCTGGCGTGGAGACAGCCAGTGCGCTATTTGCTGCTTCATG
>ONZH01020310.1:0-18417 GCA_900303285.1 Rhinella marina
TTACATAACTGGACTCAACGTCACTTACACTATACACCGCTTACTCTAGTTCACGGGGTGTTTTGGAGATGACAGGTTCCCTTTAATGTCTGTATACCAGGTAGTCTATGGCAGTAAAGGTGTTAGTGTCAGCATCCCTACCGATCAAGGGCATTAAACTGTTAATGTTTTTTTTTTTTTCTGGTGGTCTGTTGCAGTAAGTTAGTTACAGTATTTCAGGTTGTCTATACTAGTGAGGGGGTTAATGTTAGATACCATATGGATGTTACCATATAATGTTACCATGTAATGTTAGTTACCATATGGAACCTCACACATGCAGTTTGCACATCTGTATAGAATGTCGTACAGTACAGATTTAGGGATAATTTGATATGCCATGAAGCCGAATTTCCTTGTGCTCCATAGTAACAAATAAATTTCCCCTGAAATGGTAGGGGGGGGGGCTACTCACCTGACCTATTTGCATGCTTGATTGAAGACCCCACACAAAATCTCATGTGTGGTGACGTATGCTGTCATTACGTCACCACGCGGTCTTCAATCAAGATGGCCGCGGCAGACTCTACACGATAAGGTGAGTATTTTTTTTCACCGGATTAACCCCTGAAAGCCCTCAATGTTAATCTCAGATGCCGCGATCAGTGATGAATGCATCTGAGGGGTACAATGACGGGGGAGGGAATGCAATCGCCTTTTCCTGTTATTGTGCCCGATAATTACAAAGAAATGCGGTTTGTGACAAAGTGATCCGACACAAAGCGAATTTGTGAAGTTCGGCGAAGTAGCCGAGTCAAAGTTTTGATAACTTCACTCATCACTATTAGTGACATCCATGGCAGATAAAGAAATCCCAGAGAATACAGAAAATGATTCACCAGGGCAGACTTACCGACACATCGTGCTGGACAGCAGTAATATCTCTGTGATATGTAAGATATCCTGGCTTCCAAAAATATTAGATGGAGACGTCAAGTTTCAAGAAGTTAATATCCAGTGGTCTAGCGCTGAACTTCCTCCATAAACCTGTGATTTTTAAAAAGAAAGCGTAGAACACTAATTTTAGTTTCAATCGTTTTAAGCAATTAATTATAGGTACAAAATGGCAAACTTATCTCCTTAAAGGGAGTGGTATATACAAATTCTCAATACCAAGTTATCAAGACTGTGTGTGTGTGTGTTTGGGGGGGGGGGTTAAGAGGAGTGAACCCCAATATGTGCCTCAAATTACAAGGACTCCGAAACTTTAAGTAGGGCTCCCATGAAGATATAAGAGAAACCTGCAAACCAGTGACATCCAAATATGATATCCAAGGCTGCCAAGTTTTTAAGAAGCCTCCCATAGTGTCCGTCTACATAGGTCATGATTTTGTGCATCTTAGTTTTGCACTAAAAGAGTGGTAGATTTCCATTTACCAGCAATATGGATGCGAGCAGCCATACAGATATATATTGGGAGAGTTTGTGGATTTGGTTAGTGGGACCAGATGGTTTATCCATGAACAGAGAGAGCTTCTAAGGATACAGGACAGTGGTGACCTTCATAGAACATTTATTTTTGATGTCCAATCCAGGGTATTGTATAGCATTTCTATGATTAATACATATCAGGTACCCCCACATGGATACCTCCTACAATCTATTTTATTGGTTTTGTAAACCCATACAATGTTTATTAAAGAGGACCTGTCACCACTCCTGACATGTCTGTTTTAATACGTTAATGCATACCCAGTGTAATAACAATTCTGGAGCATTTTTTATGGCTATAAGTTGAGCCATTAATTTATTTCTACTAGAAGTTATGAATAAATTGCTAGCAGTCTGTAGTAAGGGTACAGAGGGGAGGTAACCAGTTGGGGGGGTGTACCTGCACAGTCTGAACATGGCAGCACTGATTGGATAGAATGAGTCTGTGCAGGTACACACCCCAACTAGTTACCTCCCCTCTGTACCCTTACTGCAGACTGCTAGCAATTCATTCATAACTTCTAGTAGAAATAATAAAGGAATAGCACAACATAGAGTCATAAGAATAGATGCTCCAAAATTGTTATTACATGGGGAATGCATGAAGCTATTAAAACAGGAATGTCAGGAGCGGTGAAGGTCCTCTTTAAGCCCAATCAAGGAAGCATTATGTTAGGCTGGCAAGTAGCTGCCCCTCATGAGACGAGGATATACAGGCAAGCAGTTCTCTAAGGTCAAGGATCACCATAGTTGCCATCTCTCCAGGAATATCCTGAAGGTCCTGGAAAAAGGGGAGATCTCCTGGCCTTCCAGAAGAGCTAGCAAATCTCTGTTTCCACATGGAGGGATGCTTTCTCTCATTGCATTTATAAAAATTAAAAAAGTTAAAACATTAAAGGTATTGTCCGCTATTTTATATTGATGACCTATCCCCAGGTTAGGTCATCAATATCAGATCGGCAGGGGTCCGATCCTGGCACCCCGCCGATAGGCTGTTTTGAAGACAGGGCTGCGCTCATACAACAACAGCGGTGAATGGGAATGAGACGTCTTAGCTGTAATTACACCTGTAGATAGCTCTGTAGTATTCACTTGAACAGGAAGGAGCCATCCTATAGAAGTGAATGGGACGACTTACTTGTAATTGCACTGCTCACCGATGCGGGAAAACAATGAAGAGAAGCAGCGCTCGTATGAGCACTGCCTTATCTCCAAACAGCTGATCAGCAAGGGTGCCGGGTGTTGGACCTCCGCCGATCTGATACTGATGACCTATTCTGAGGATAGGTCATCAATATAAATAAAGCAGACAACCCCTTCAAAATGGGGGGGGGGGGATTTAAAAAAATTACAGCTCCTGGAATGCAGGCAAAAAATTAATAGCTCTATCTACAGCAACACACTTGTCCGCAAGTTGAGTGTGGTATTACAGCTCAACCCTATTTTTCAATATTGTTGAGCCACACACTGGACCAAAGGGGGGTAACATTTAAGACATAAAATATGATCAAAGGTATAGACATGTATGGGTAGCAAACGTCATAAATCAGATGGCAGCCCCAAACGTTCAGAAGCCTAACAGGGACATTAGACTCTGTCCTCTCAACAGGAGGAAAGACACAGAAAATTTAATGAAATTGTACTTTATTTAAGGCCTCATGCACACGACCATATTTTTGTATCCGTGTCTGATCTGTATTTTTTTCGGTTTGCACACGGGTCTGTTCTTATAGAACATGTTCTATTTTTGTCCGTATTGTGGACAAGATTAGTCATTTCTAGTAACTGGAGTGAGAAAAATGCAGATTGCACAGTGAGGGTGTCTGTATTTTTTGGATCCATGCTTTGCGGACCGCAATACGGACACGGTCGTGTACCTAAAGCCTAATACTTTACTTTTGGGATCCTGTATGCACCATGTGCTTTCTTATAAATGAACTCTCAAGGATTAAAGGGGTTTTCTGGATTTAGATAGCTAGTGATTAGTTATCCTGAGTCTCAGGATGGGTCATCAATATCAGATTGGTGGCGTCCAACACCCAGCACCCCTGCCGATCAGCTCTTTCAGGCATCGGAAAGAATACAGTGGACAGAGCTGAGGCAAAAGGCTCCGCACACTGAGTAGTGGCCAAAAGCTTAGCTCCCATTCAAGTGAATAGTAGCTGAGCTGCAGTATGCTGGTGCAAGGAACATTCTGGAGCTTTCCATCCTCTGTATAGTTTCTGGCACCGATGACTGCCTGAAAAAGCTGAACGGTGGGGGGTGCCACTAATCTGATATTAATCACCTGTCTTCAGGAGAGGTCATCAATAACTAAATTTTTGCTGGGATCTCAGGAGCTCACATTCCATTTAATATAGTTCTCACCATTACTACCTACAATTACCCTCATAACTTCAGATTAAGTATATTTCTATTAGAGTGCTTTCATAAAGGGGTATTTGCACTCTACATAGAGAAGTAAGGGCCACATAGAAAGGATCAAACCAGGCCCCCCACACAGGACAGAAGGGTTTCCACCAAAACCCTTTTCAATGACCCTTGGGCCATTTTTCCACTGCCTCATTTGCTAAAAGTTGTTCCTTTAGAGGGTAGAGTCCTGACCAAGTTTTTACCTCCAGTAGAAGAGGAAATAATCCCAACTAAGACTGGGTCCCCTTTGCCCTGGGCCTCATAGCAATCGCATGGCCTGCCACTATGGTAGTTACACCCCTGGGTATTTGCATATCAGACACATTTAGCACATCTGCCGTATCCCAGACCCAGGGGTATCTGCAGCGCTTGGTTTGTTATGTAACATTTGTAATGTTAATTCTATATACTGCACAGTCAGTTGTAATGTTAATGCAATGTACTGTGAACACAGTTGTTCCAGCATAAGCCAGGCAAGGCCAGAGTTAAACAATCCTGGCCTCCAGATGGGGTTTTCTGGAGCTTAGAGAGTGGGTTGGCTCCACTCCCTAGATCCAGAAGATTCCAGGGTGAGTAGCTGTAGAGGGGGAGGAAAGAAGGAGCAGTCTTCATGTTCATCTCTCCTATAAGCCTTGAAGCCTCGGTTATAGCTACTAGAGATGGGGCGTTGATCCAGGGAGTTAGGGCCCTTTTACACGACCGTATGCCCTCCGAGACATACGGTCCATGAGTGGGCCATATGTCCTAGAGCAGCATTGATCGTGCGCACAGGAGCACACAGCATCATTGATTACAATGAAGCTGTGCACGCCGGTCTGCCCGAGGGGCTATTGTCCCGCACTCATAAAATCATATGTAATAAATGATGCTGTGCTTTCCCGTGCGCACGATCAATGCCGCTCCGGGATATATGGCCCACTCACAGACCGTATGTCTTGGAGGGCATACGTTCCTGTGAAAGGGCCCTTATTCTGATTGCCTGATTGGAGTCAGGAAGGAATTTTTTCCCCTAAATTGGGGAAAATTGGCTTGTACTTCACAGGGGTTTTTTTTGCCTTCCTCTGGATCAACTTGCAGGATAACAGGCCGAACTGGATAGACAGATGTCTTTTTTCAGGCCTTATAAACTATGTTAATATAACTATGTTACCTCCCACAAGCTCCAGGAGGTGCAAGCAAGCAAAAACTAAAAGAGGAGGATTTGCATGAGCGAGAGAGAGAGAGCAGCAGGTAACCCCAGCCTTAGGCAATCCAGAACTGTTGCTGTAGAGGGATAACAAGTTAAGACACCCTATGCACCCCAGAATAGTGGGCACTACAGCGTCAGTTGCCAGAGCACACCTATTATCCAGAGAGATCCCTATACCAGATATTTTAGCCAGAGTAATCTGCAAGCTAATGTCATATTCATCTATTCAGCTCATGCTGGGACATCTGGACTTATAAATATATAATCTACTGCTGGATGTACTACAACCCAGTAATGCATACAGTAAGGAGAAACACTTGTTAAGTTTCATCTGGCCTGGTCTCTGACTCTCTTAACACCACACGCTGACCCTTGCATTTCCTACACATGCCAAAGCCTAGCACCCACAAGCACATTAACACCATGGGCACCCTTGAAACACCATCATACAGGGAGCTCAAAGCTACAGGGAGAACCCCAAGGGAACACACAGAGTGCAGTACACCGTGACACATTATCATCAGGGCCACTACCATTCCCATCCTCTGCTTTGACTCCCTAGGGGAGCGCTGCACATCCACAGGTCCCACCTGCGCCTTTCTCCACAACATGGGGTCCCTAAACCCCTGCACTGCCTGTTGAAGCAGCCACTGGTGAAAGAAGTAGCCAGGATTATAGAAACAGTTGAGTGCACATTGACTTCTATGGGAGTTACAGAAACAGAATAGCAGCTGCTGCTTCATCGGGATGGCAGGATGGTGTTGGAGGACCCCTGTTCTGGGGATAGAAGTGAATACCAAATGTGGGGCCTGCAGGATATGCCATAAATATCTGAGATTAAGCCCTAAAGAATAGGCTGTAATGATAGCTTAAGGCAGACTATGCTGGGAGTTGTAAACCTTTGCCCTAAGAATAGGCTTTATAAATAACGAGCTGTATAGAGTATGTTAATATATCAGTTCCTCTGGGTTTTCAGGATCTTCACTTGCTGTCATTCAATAGGAACTGTCACTTTGTACTTCAAGGGGATAAAACCCTGTCCCAATCATGTAATATTCCCCAAGAACAGACATTATAGAAACCAAATCCACTCACCGATTCCCTTAGTTGAGAGCTGTAGCAGTCGGTCTATTAGCGGCGGAGGACGGAAAAGGGCTGTAATGGGCTCATGTCTCATCTCAGACTGAGGAGCAAATCCGTCTTGTGACCTTTTAGGTAGGTTTCATTGTAATATAGAATACCAAATGTCCTTAAATCTGAGAATCCAGCCTTTTGTAAATTTGTCATTCTAGCCGGGTCCCTAGGACATTGTGACTCCCATATCGTCTTTGTTTTCAGATTCCCACAATATGGTGAGAGTGGTTAACACAAGACTGGGGCAAGAAGAGGGAGCGTGTAAAGTGATGACCGATGTGGAGCTGTGTGCAGAGTCCAGGACCTCTCCCAGGTCGCCATATTGTCACCACATCAAGGCCACCTGCACACGATGCATATTACACACTGAAAATTCACAGTACAACACAGTACCAGCTAAGGAGATGAGATTTTTTTAAATCTGCATGGAAATTGGTCCTACGGTACAGATTTTGAAATCTGCAGCAAGTCAATTGTGTGGATTATAAATTCAGATTTCAATTGCAAAAGGTAAGGCTACTTTCACATTAGAGTTAATGTTTCTGGTATTGAGATCCGTCATAGGATCTCAATACCGGAAAAAAACGCTTCCATTTTGTCCCCATTCATTGTCAATGGGGACAAAACGTAACTAAACAGAACAGAGCGCTCCAAAATGCATTCCGTTCCGTTCTCATACCGGAGAGCAGCATGCTGCGGTTTGCTTTCCATCCTGGGATGTGGAGCAAGAGCGATCTGTCATGACCCCCAATGCTAGTCAATGGGAACGGATCCGTTTTCTCTGACACAATCTGACACAATAGAAAACTGATCCGTCCCCCATTGACTTTCAATGGAGTTCATGATGGATCCGTGTTGGTTATGTTATGTTGATAACGGATACAGATGGTTGTATTATCAGTAAACGAAGCGATTTTGCTGAACCCTTCCGGATCCACAACCCTAGTGTGAAAGTAGCCTAAGATCTGGGCAAATCCAAGCCCAAATCTTCAAGTAAGGCTGCTTTCACACTAGTGGCATGCTTCTCCAGCAGGATGTTCTGGCGGGTGAACAGCCTGCCGGATCCCATGCTGCCGGAACTCCGCTCCGGCCACATTCACTATAATGGGGGCGGGGCTGGAGTTCTGGCCACTGCACAGCAAACATGCGGAGAGGTGGCCGGAATAAAACTATGACATGTAATTCCACTGTGGAAAAACTGCAGCTTATGCAATGACGTAGGAGGAGCCAGAACGGAGGATGGGAGTAGTAGTGTTTCTGGCTGTCACAGTTCATCACAGTGGCTTTCCTCACACCAATTGGCTCCCTAGGGCCATGCAGTAATGAGGGGGGGGGGCAAACCCTTTCTTTCCTCAGGACACAACCGTGATGTTAAAGGGATTGTCTCACTTCATTTATCATTTAGACAAAGTTAATACAAGGCACTTACTTACTAATGTATTGTTATTGTCCATATTGTTTCCTTTGCTGGCTAGATTCATTTTTCTCGAACAACAAAAATATCGGGTGTAGTAAATTTGAAAATAGGAAAGGGTTTAATATTAGTATTATTACTAGATAGGGTATCCCTAGAGGTTCCTAATTAATCAATAAGGCTGGAGGTCGCATGGGTACATCTAAAATGACAGGTGCCCCTTGCCAATTCTCACAGATTCCTAGCCTACATTTAGAGGTAAGTATTCGGATCCTGGGGTAACTATCTATGTAGTGATACTGTCCCTCATAAATACTGTCTAGTAGCAGGTGGAACCCTATATTGGCTGTTTGTCGGAGCACTCGCCCTTACAAGGGGCGACCCCCAGCCTCTGGAGACCTCGGACCTGTCTAGTAATCCCTTCCTAAAGAGTGCTACCTAGGCCCTTAACGCGTTTCCCCTAGCTTTAGGTTCATCAGGAGGACATGCAGCAGAGTACAGCATAATAATGTATGGCAGTATGGCAGTGTACTTTAGTAAGTGTCTTGTATTAACTCTTTCTACAGGATAAATGGCCATTTGCTGAAGTGAAGACAACCCCTTGAAGTGTCTGTATGGGTGCAAGACGTGTGTTGAGTGCAATGGACAGCGTATGGTGTGGGGAGTCAGCAACCAGGTCAGAGGTAGAAAAATAAATGTCTTTTTTTGCTTAAGTGCAAAATGGGAGTTGTAGTACATCCAGTTATGGAAAACATAGTTCCAACTGTACACAGTGTAATTCTCTACCAGACAGTGCTATATGAATTTAGGCAAGGATGGGTGTTGTGGCCCTCTCTCTCTCTATCCTGCTAAAGTCTCTCTCGGTAGAATCTATGGCTGGCAACTGTACTTTGACAATAATGGCTGTAGTGTTCACTGTAGGATACAGGGTTTTGAAAGGCAAATCTGGCCAGGAGGTGTCAGGTGTGAAACAGTGTCCCTCACAGCAGCAAAGTCAGAATGGCTTTAGTAGCAGGTTACCTTGCTAACTCAATGCTTAGCCATGCAAAGTTCTTCTTTTCTTCCTCAGTAATCTGTAAGTCCCTGTAGTTTCCATGTGCCTAAGTAGAGGAAGCATGCGGCAACCACTTCTTCACTCATTGGGCTCTCCCTATACAACCCCAAGCTAGCGGTGGAGCCAGCCATCACCTAACCTCCTATGAGGGCTGAGCCAGGATTGTTAGTCCATCCATATGTAGCTATCTGGTTGCAATACAATATGGCAGAGAGCCCCCGATGAGCTTTAAAGGGGTTATCCAACCCCTATAATAACTGCCCCAATGCCTGGACACCTCATATAGATTATACTTACCCCACTCCCCAGCACCCATGTAAGTTCCTGATCCCTGCATGGCTGCTGTTCAGATGCTAGGGAGGCTGGTCACCGTTGTGGCTTGCTATTGGCTGCCCCCCATTGCGTGGATCAAAACATTGATGATGACCAGCCTTCCTAGCATTGTGGATGTTTTGATCTGTGCAACGGGGAAATGCAGAGGCGGCCATGCAGGGATCAGGAGCGACGTGGGTGCTTGGGGAGCGGGGTAATTATAATTACATGAGAGGGCCCAGGCATTGGAAGGGGTCATTATAGGGGTTGCATAACCCCTTTAACACATCAACTTGACCAATTGTTATCAAGGCATGGAGGCCCATCCTGTTCGTGATGTGAAATTATGCAGCGAGCCAGTGCAGAGTATGGGAGCGGTAGTGGTCCTGATGAGATGTTGTTTCACGATATAATCCCTCAGGCCGTCACTCCTTTGTGTTCGGTACAGCAAAAAAGGTGGTGTGAAAGGAACAGGCAGACACAAAAGAATAACAAACGTTTTGCTTTACTGAGTGCAAAGAATGAGTTACAGTACATCCAAGATGCAATGGCTCTATCCCCAGCTGATGAGGTATGGTGGCATGCAAAATGACAGACAATAGCACTTTAGGGTAGTCCTTCTCTCTGTGCTGCTTTCCCTTTACTATGGGTATAAACTGGCTCCTGTGGCTCTAGGTATCCACTTGATAAATACAAACTTTTGGGTTTGCCCTAGCTATAATGATGTTCTCCCTCATGGGCAGCATGACCTGTGAAGCCTTAGTTGTTGGTCACTCTACTGACTGTAGCGCCATAGCTCTGAAGAATATCCATCCTTCAGTCTTCCTGGAGCAGTGTTTCTCATGGATGAGCTGCTTCTTTGGTCGTCAAGACTCTTGGAGTGGAGCAGATGTTCCTAGCAGGAAGTTGGACCAGCCCACCGCTGCCAAAAGTGGGAGGAATGGGAAGGTTAATCCCATTTGTGATGCCAAGCGTAGCTTATCATCACTGGTCTACTGACCATAACAAAGCAATGAAAATACATAACATACCACAACATAACGTGACATTACAATTGCAGATACCCCCAGGTCTGGGATAATGCACAACGGCTGGCTGAAAGCAAGCTGTCCTCGGGTTGTGCTTGGAATCCTACCTAGTAGCTTGATCATGCTACAAGCCGCATAGTGCGCTGGCTCCCTCCCAATACTGTGGAGAGAAAAAGGTTAACGACATAAGTGTAGACATACATTCATAATGCCTAGGCTATAAACTAGCTACCAGGGGGTGAATAATCAAACCAGAGTCCTGAGTGGCAGTTCTTGTTGGAAGCAAGGGTGCAACCTAACTAACTATTCTAATGGAACCCGGGCTGCAGGGCTCAGGTGCGTTAGAGTCCATAGAAAACTGCAGCAGGAACAAATCAATCCAGGGTCTGTGTCTCTGTGATGTGAGTCTTGATAGAAACATTGCTTTATTATTATTATTTGCAGTGACATATGTGAGGGGTATCTTCGATGACACATTGTGATATGCTTTTAGGAGTTAGGGTAGTAGTGGTAAAGTTTCTTGCTAATGAGATTGTTTGGTAAATATATAGGAACTTTGTGTGAAAGACTGTAAAAGCTTAACAACTTGTATTGGGTCTATAAATACAAGAGAAGACATGCGCAGTTCATGCCCTGGATGAAGTTGAGAGTGGGCGAAACCCTGGGTCGGACAAATGGACCGTGTTTTTTACTTTTTGATATGCTGATTTAAACTGGATGTTGTGTGTGGCGGGTCCTCATCTGCAGCCTGGAGGGCATATGGCCAGTACCCGTATATTACAGACTGCTATTTGCGGTCTGCAGCATGGGCACAAAGCCCTTACGTTCGTCTAAATGAGCCCTTATGATCATGTGTGAGAAGTGGCGGGAAACTATACCTGAGACGCTGATGAACAGCTGAGGAGGAAGCTGCAGAGAGTCATTTGTACCTGTGCTTGACTGGTTACAGGGACCTGCCTGCTGTCGGTATCCCAGTTGGCTAGTGGTGTCTCCTTGGGGTTATACTTTGCTGACTGCTGAACCTGATTGCCATGCGGGATATCTGTATTTTTCTATTTATGTGTAAATTGGGATAGTCCTAACTCATCTCTTCAACCTATCCTTAACATCTGGTGTCTTCCCCTCTGGTTTTAAACATGCTACCATTACATCCATTCTCAAAAAGCCTTCACTTGACCCATCTTCTTTGTCCAGTTATCGCCCCATATCACTTCTTCCATATGCCTCAAAGCTACTTGAGCAACATGTCCATTCGGAACTGTCCTCTCACCTCTCTTCCTGCTCCCTCTTTGACTGGCTACAATCTGGCTTCCAACCCCACCACTCAAGTGAAACTGCCCTTACCAAAGTCACCAAAAACCTGTTAACTGGCAAAGCCAAACATTACTCTGTCCTCCTCCTCCTCTTTGACCTGTCCTCAGACTTTGACACCGTCGACCACTAACTTCTGTTACAAACTCTCTCATCTCTTGGCAGCACTAACCTGGCCCTCTCCTGGATCACATCATACCTCACAGACTGGACTTTTAGCGTCTCCCACTCTCGCACCACCTCCTCGTCTCATTCCCTCTCTGTTGGTGTCCCGCAAGGCTCTTTCCTAGGACCCCTGCTCTTCTCTATCTACACCCTCGGCCTGGAACAACTCATAGAGTCCCATGGCTTTTAGTATCACTTTTATGCTGACGACACACAAATCTACCTATCTGGTCTAGGCATCACCACCTTATTATCCAAAGTCCCACAATGCCTATCTTCCATATCCTCCTTCTTCTCCTCTCACTTTCTTAAACTTAATATGGATAAAACAGAATTTTATCATCTTTCCCCATCTTGCTCAACCCCCTAACAGACCTATCTATCACGATCAATGGCTGCACACTCTCCCCGGTCAACCAAGTCCGCTGCCTTGGAGTGACTTCTGCCCTCTGCTTCAGACCGCACATCCAAACCCTTTCCACCATCTGCCACCTCCAACTCAAAAATATCTCCCGCATCTGCACATTCCTCAACCATGAGCCTGCAAAAATGCTTGTACATGCCCTCATCATCTCCCGCCTAGACTACTACTAACATCCTCCTCTGTGGCCTCCCATCTAGTACTCTCTCACCCCTCCAATCTATAGTCAACTCTGCTGCCCGACCAATCCACCTCTCCCCGTTACTCCTTTGCCAATCCCTTCACTGGCTCCCCATTGGCCAGCAAATTCAGTTCAAAATTGTAACAAATACGTATAAAACCGTTGACAACCTGTCCCCTCCATACATCTCTGAGCTATTTTCCCGATACATCCCCACACGTAATCTCCAAGACCTCCTTCTTTCCTCTCCTCTTATCACCTCTTACCACAATGGCCTCCAGGATTTCTCCGGTGTATCCCCCATACTCTGGAACTCTGTACCCCAACATATCAGACTCTCACCTACAGTGGAATCCTTCAAAAGAAACCTGAAAACCCACCTCTTCAGACAAGCCTACAACCAGTGACCCTGCAGTGACTCCTTCACGGGAAGGTTAAAAAAAAACTCCACATACTCACCTTGTTCCTAGCATCAGGATACATTGGCTGCTCTGGTCTGTGGAGAAGCCAGGGCTGACTGCCCACCCCGCCCCCACCCCCACACAGACCTGCAGTGTGGAGCGGGAGGGGGGAGGAATAATGAACCAGGGAGCCAACCACTCTCTGCTTTATCATTATAGGCAACTGTCTCTGCTTCCTATGGACTGTACTGGGACTGCGGGGCAGCCACTGCAATCCGGGACTGTCCCGCCAGATCCGGAACATTGGGATGTATGCTTTAACCCCTTTAACCCAGCACTGTAAATGTACAACATGGGGTGGGATTTAAATATTGTGCACACTAACGAGCACTGCGGATGCCATAGCCTCCAGGGGCCAGCAGGCACCCAGGGCTAATGTATGCAATAAACAATAATGTAGATCACATAAATTTAACCCCTCAGATGCTGTGCTAAAACATGATCACGGCATCTGCCAGCGCAAAAATTCAGGTGTACACCGGCTCTTCCTATCGGGGATCGGGGGATTCGGATAGCGTGTGCCACAGCATTGATCCTCCTGAATGATCCGAGGCTGCCACACATTAGTTCCTATGGAGACCTTGAGATAGGGCTCTAAAGAAGTATATTGTAAGTCTCACAGAATTGGGGTCTATGAGAGAAGCAATCTGATGATTGCTTGTTCAAGTTCCCAATGAGAACTATAAAAAAGTATAAATAAATGTCAAATCACCCCTTTTCCCCAAAAATAAACAATAAAAAAAAAATCATCACTGATTCATCAGCAGTGCCGCATGTGAAAACATCCGTACTAATAAAATATAAAAATATTTATCAATACGGCAAACGGCAAAACAGAAAAAGAGTCAAAAAGGCTGATTTGACTTTTTTTGGTCGCTTCACCTCCCACAAAAAAAATTGAATAAAAAGTCATCAAAAAGTCATACACATACCAAATTAGTGTCAATGAAAATTACAAAAAAATGAGCCCTCACACAACTCCCCAGAAAACACACATAAAACTGTGGCAAGATTGCGTGTTTTTTTTTTTTCCAATTCCACCCCATTTGGATTTTCTTTTTCCAGCTCCCCACTACATAGTATGCAATAATAAATAGTGCCATTAGAAACCTCTATTTGTACTACAAAAAAAAAAACAAGTCCTCATATGGCTATGTGAATGGAAAAATAAAGAAGTTATGGCCCTAGAAATGCAGGGAGTTAAAAACAAAAAGGCAAAAATGAAAAACCCTCTGCCTCTGGGGGTGAAAGGGTTAATGATATACTTTTCCCTTTTGCACCAGCATACTGGTAGTCAGGGGTGTAGCTAAAGGCTCATGGGTTCTGGTGCAAGGGTTCAGCTTGGGTCCCCTCCCTTCAGTGCTTTATGGCCAGGTGAGCACATAGCCTTCATGCTGCCCCCACCCCAATGCCAAATTTTTTCCACAACCCCTTCCCTCCAGCCAGAGGCGTAACTTGACCTGCACTTTCTATAACACTACTACGCCCCTGCTGGTAGTAACTTCCATCTTTCTTGCCACAGAACAACAGCTGCAAATAATCTTTATTCTGCAATACTACCAGCAGATGTCACTGCTGAGCTAGAGATGATGGCTGACATCAGTATTTTTCAGCCAGCATAGTCAGGCTCTGTTCACACTATGTTAATGAGTTCTGTTAGATGTACTGTATACATTGGAAGGATTACCCTATGTACATCTCGATGGAAAGCTGCATTGTATTGCTCTGTATAGACATAGACTCATAGGACACCATACTAAAAAAAAAAGTGTATAATTCAGGCTACATGTTGCTTGTACTGTATGTCTGCAAGGCTTGCTGTACTCACCTGATGTATGCCAAAAGGCATAAGCATGGTGATTGGGACCTATGGATGCGCTCAATGTACACAACCGTTGTTGTTTTGCAGTCCGCAAACTGCGGACCCACAAAAAAACAGATACCGCCCGTATGTGTTTTGCATTGAGCGGAACGGAATGACCGGCCCATAATAGAGCATTCCTATCCTTGTCCATAATGCAGACAATAATAGGACATGCTTTAATCTCTTGAGGAACGGACATATGGACACAGAACGCACATGTTCATTTCTGTTTTTTTTGCGGCCCTGTTGAAGTGAATGGTGTCGAATACGGGCTGCAAGAAAAACAAAACGGACAAAAATACGATTGTGTGCATGAGCCCTATAAAAAAAAAAAACTATTAACAAAGCCCTTAGAGAAGCTCCAGGGCAGGGATCAGCAACCTTCAGCACTCCAGCGGCTGTGAAACTACAACTCCCAGCATGTATACCTGCTCTGACAGAAGTGACTGGAGCATTCTGGGAGTTGTAGTGCCGGGAGGTTGTAGATCCCTATTCTAGGGTATGCTGAAATCCTGTACAGTCAGGAGTATGACAATGGATGAATACAGAGTATTGTGGGTGCAGGATAGTGGTGTCAGCCCCAGCAATCTGATCACCAGTGATAGCTAACCAATACACTGTTTAAAAATATTAACCCTATCAGGTCCCTGTGATTTTCCTTTTTTTTTTTTTTTTTTTGTTTGCGTTACAGTTTTTTACTCCCTGCCTTCCCAGTGCCATAACTTTTTTATTTTTCAGCTCACATAGCCGTATGAGGGTTTGGTTTTTTGCAAGTAAAGTTATACTTTCTAATGGCACTGGAAAAAATTCCAAGTGGGTGGAATTGAAAAAAAAAAAGAAAAAGTAGTTCCACCACAGTTTTATGGGTTGTACAGTGTTCCCTATGTGGTAAACCTAACCCATCCCTATTATTCTCTGGGTCAGTACGATTACAGCAATACACATTTATATAGTTTTTCTTGTGTTTTAATATTGAAAAAAATTGAAAACTTTGAAAAATAATATTTTTTCACTGCCATATTCTGACCCCCAAAACTTTTTTATAGTTTAGTTGTACAGGGCTTTATGAGGGCTTCATTTTTTGAGGGGCAATCTGTAGTTTTTATTGATACCCCCCTTTGGAATGTGTATGACTTTTTGATCACTTTTTAGTTCATTTTTTTTTAAGTTGAAGTGATGAAAAAAATGACAAATTGGCCTTTTCGATTTTTTTTTTCCAGTACGCCATAATATTTTTTGTTTTAATAGTTCAGGTGTTTTTGGACATGGCGATTCCTATGATGTTTAATTTTTTTTTATTTTATTTTTTTATTCTAGGTAAAGGGGGTTGATTTGAACTTTATTTTTTTAAATATTTTTTAAAACTTTTTTTTTTTTTTTTACTTTTTTTTCACTGCCGGAGCCTGTCAATCAAAGTGCAGGGGGCGTGGCAGTTGCATAGAGAGCAAAGCCTCTAGGTGTATTGGCAATGCCCCCGTTGCTCCTAGAGGCTCATTTGCATATTTTAAAAACATAATTTTTCTCAGCAATGCGGGCACATATGAACACGGGACCAACACAGATGTCTTCAGCTGCCGAGCGCATATGTAACAGGTCAGCCAGTGTCATAGGTACAAATCTGCTGTCAGATGCCCTTTAAATGCTGAAGTCTGACTCCCACACCACCACTAATCAGCTGGTTGAAGGGCAATGGACAGTACTTGGTTGAGTGCTTTTAACCTACAAGCAGGTGTTAGGGAGACTCTGCAACAGATAGCCACCACACAACCACAAAAACCCCAAATCGGGGAAGAAATACAAGAATTGCATCTGAACCACCACTGCTGACTTTCAAGTTATACAAGTGACTTCGCCTCCCCTGTGAAGCAAATTGTTCCCTGCCTTTCTACAATAGAGGTAACTGTTTTTGCAGCACCTACCGCCACTGCGCTAGTTATTTGTGACTTGAGTGCAACCTCACTGCAACAGAAGATCGCCAGACGGACACACCTGGATATGATTACACAGTAACAGTGCCAATACTTTACAGTCTGACAGCGGAGTCAAGCCAAACTGCTGTCTGTTCCCAATGGGAACCTGGATAATTTTTAAACTCAGTTATGTCCATGAATGGAAGATAAAGTACGTGTAGTTCTAAGGTTGATCAACATTGATAAAAGTGAAATAAAAGTGGAACGATGTTTTTCGTAAAATGGTTCTTGTTTATAGAAATGACACTTGGATAAATCTGTAATGCAAGGTATTAGAAAAAATAATGCTATTTCAGTGTTACTAATTAAATTATGCAAAAATGTACAAAGAAAAAACTTTGATGAGTGGATCTGTCTCAGAAAATCCCCAGGTCAATGCTATCAGTGCATGACTGCACTGTTGAGGGGGAATAGAAGCAAAATTATTGCGGAATTGTAGCAAACATGGTATTTAAGGGATTTTCCAAGACCCTCTGGATAGGTCATCAGTATCTGGTTGGTGAGGGTTTGCAGCGGGCTTCTCACAGCTCATAGTGGTGTACATTTGATAGCGGCTGTCCTTTGATGGCTAGGCCATGTGACAGATGAACGTGACGTTACATGGCCTAGGGCAGTGATGGCTAACCTCCAGTACTCCAGCTGTGGTGAAAGTATGACTCCCAGCATGCTCCATTCATTTCTATGGAGTTCTGAGAACAGACAAGCAAGTGTACAGTTTGGGAGTCGTAGTTTTACCACAGCTGGAGTGCCGGAGGTTAGCCATCACAGGCCTAGAGAAAGCTGCGAGAGTGCCTTCTCAACAGCTGATCGGCAGGGGTCCCCGGTGTCAGACCTTCAATGATCTGATACAGATGACCCATCCAGAGGATACCAATACTTGGTTTTCCAGTACTTGTGTATCCTCCAAATAGGTCATCAATGTCAGATTGATGGAGTCAGAGAACCAGCAACCCGACAGCCAACCGTTTTGGGCAGCTGCGGTGCCCGGAACTATACAGTGTATGGAGCTGGAAGCAGGAGGCTCCATTCACAGTGTAGTGGCCATGCCAGGGTACTGCAGCTCAGCTCTCATTCATGTGCATGGATGCTGAGCTCCAGTACCTATGCCCTGGAAATGACACTCCACTCAAAACAGTTGATAGGTTGGGTGCCAGTTGTCAGACTCCGACCGATCTGATGTTAAAGGGTGTGATGAACCGCACCCCGCAGCCCCACCCTGCACGTGCTTACGTGGGGATCACGTGGTACGGTTCAATCCTTGTCTATAAGCATGTGACATTCCATGCCCCCTCGTGGTGTGTAAGGTTACATATGGCACGGTTTTTCACAGACGCCTCCTGTCCCCGGGGCACAGGAAGACACAGAAAGGGAGAGAGGGTAGCCCACGCGATCCTTCATGGCGCTAAGCTCACTCACAATCCTGACCGGCTGAGAGACATTTTTTCACTGTCACCAGCGAAACTGAGTCTATCAGCCCAGTAGTACTGCCAAACAGCTCTCATTTGATATAATTCCGGTCCGTTAACGGATTATATCGGGTCAGGAGCCAACCCGGGGTAGCATATAACAATATTACTAGGAACATGGACGTGGGGATTCGTGAACGAGATACAAGAACAGCACCAGATTAAATTATATATTTAATCGCCTTAAGGGCTTACTAGATATACTATATACACAGCAAATGGATACGGAATTGAACAGAACAATAGTCAGTTACCAGAGAGATGGATAGTTCCATTAAGATGAGTTCTGGGTTGAGGTAAGGCCTGGCTGTAACCACATGGGGGGCAGTGATGTCAGCAGCTTGTCCACGGTCCCTCCAAACACCATGCTCAGGGTGACCCCCCTTCAGAGAAAGATGCTGGCCTCCATTCTGTGTGGCCTTTTACCCTGCAGCCAGCCACTCCCCTTCTCCCCCCAGGAGGAGTCAACACCCCCTGTCCCAGTTCTGGTAGCAAAAGCTCCACAAAATCATTATGGCCCATAGCTCCAGACCGGGAGTTCACAGGGAAAGGGTTCTGGTACCAA
>ONZH01020311.1:0-148905 GCA_900303285.1 Rhinella marina
CCACCGTCTCTTGTGACAAGTGCAAAGCATCTGACTTCATGCTGAGCAGTGAGTTTTTCAACAGGCAAAGCAGCGGGATGGTGAGGCTGATAATGTCGGCATCTCCGCTGACCATCTGTGTTGACTCCTCAAAGTTCCTCAACACCTGACAGATATCAGACATCCACGTCCACTCCTCATTGTAGACTTGAGGAAGCTGACTGACCTGACTACCAGTTCTGGTGGAAGTTTACATCTGGCAGTCTACAATCGCTCTGCGCTGCTGGTAAACTCTGGATAGCATGTTTAATGTTGAATTCCATCTTGTGGGCACGTCGCACAACAGTCGGTGAGCAGGCAGTTGTAGGCGGCGCTGCGCTGCCCTGAGAGTGGCAGCATCTGTGGTCGACTTGCGGAAATGCGCACAGATGCGGCGCACCTTGGTGAGCAAATCAGGACGGATTGAGGTATGTCTTGAGGAACCGCTGAACTATCAGATTAAACACGTGGGCCCAGGCATGGCACATGTGTCAGTCTGGCGAGTTGCAGAGCTGCCACCAGGTTACGACCGTTGTCACACACAACCATGCCTGGCTTGAGGTTAAGCGGTGCCAACAACACAGATCGATCTGCGTCATGATGCCCTGTAACAGCTCTTGGGCAGTGTGCCTTTTGTCACCTAAGCTCAGCAGTTTGAGCACCGCCTGCTGGCGCTTACCCACGGCACTGCTGCTGCGCTTAGAGCTACCGACTGAAGGCGCCGTGCCCACGGATGGTAATTCGGAGGAGGAGGTGGAGGGGTCGGAGGAGGAGGCATAGTACGTCTGAGAGACCGTGACCGAGGTAGGCCCCGCAATCCTCGGTGTGGGCAGTACATGAGCGGCCCCAGGGTCAGACTCGGTCCCAGCCTCCACCAAGTTAACCAAATGTGCCATCAGTGATATATAGTGTCCCTGCCCGGCAGCACTTGTCCACGTGTCCGTGGTTAGGTGGACCTTCTCAGAAACAGCATTGGTCAGGGCAAGGATGATGTTCTGTGACACGTGCTGGTGTAGAGCTGGGACGGCACATCGGGAAAAATAGTGGCGGCTGGGGACAGAATACAGAGGGACTGCCATGAGATTGCGAAAGGCCTCGGTCTGTACTAGCCTATAGGGAAGCATCTCCAGGCTCAGCAATTTGGAGATGTGGACATTGAGGGCTTGGACATTTGGGTGGGTGGAACTGTATTTCCTCTTACGCCCCAGTGTCTGCTGTAAAGACAGCTGAACGCTGTGCTGGGACACATTGGTGGACGCTGTGGAGGATCGTGGAGGCGAAGGTGTGGTTTTCTGGTGGGAGGCACTCGTGCCGGGGTCCGGGGCAGGGGGTTGACTAGCAGAGGCAGCGAGTGACACAGGGGAAGGAGCAGTGGTGTGACCCGCAGGAGGTGAACGGCCTTGGTTCCATTGAGTGGGGTGTTTAGCCTGCGCATGCTTGTGGTGGTTAGGCTAGTAGTGCTGGCACCCCTGCTGATCCTGGTGTGGTATAGGTTGCACACCACAGTCCGTCGGTCATCCTCACTTTCTTTAAAGAACCTCCAGACTTGCGAACATCTAGGCCTCACCACGGGAGCTTCACTACGTGAAACAGTTGCTGCTGATGCACCAGCTTTGACCCTGCTTCTCCCTCTGGCCACACCACTGCCTCTTCCAACCTGTTCTGGTGCAGCACTCGCCTCCGCCTCAGAAGCACTGTCTTCACTTGGCTTATCAACCCAGCTTTGGTCAGTCACCTCGTCATCCTCAGATTCCTCAGTCTGCTCCCCCCTCAGACTTCCTGCCCTGACAACAACTTCACCACTGTCTGACAGCCGTGTCTCCTCATCGTCCGACACCTCTTTACAAACTTCTTCCACTAAGTCAACATTGTCATCATCATCATCACCCACAGACTGCGACAGTTGGAAAACTTGGGCATCGGGAACGAGGTCAGCAGTAACAAGAGAAGTGGTTTGTGACTTTGGGAAGGGTCCAGAAAACAGTTCCTGAGAGTATGCCGGATCGCATTCCAAATTTTCCTGGGAGGGGGCAGACTAGGGGAAAGGAGGTTGCGGTGGAGGAGCCAGAGGAGTGCTCCCTTGGGTAATGTGGGTGGACTGCGTGGAAGACTGACTGGTGGACAAATTACTTGAAGCATTGTCCGCAATCCACGACATCACCTGTTCGCACTGTTGTGGTTTCAACAGTCCTCTACCACGTGTCCCTGTAAGTTGAGACATGAAACTAGGGAGTGTAGCTCTGCGGCGTTCCCCTGCTCTCTCATCAGCAGGTACTGTCTCACCCTGCCCAGGACCACGGCCTCTGCCCCCTGCAGTAATTGAATGCCCACGCCCTCGTCATCGACCCTTAGCCCTGGGGTTCAACATTTTCTGTATATAAGTGTATTATATATAAAAAATAAATAAACAAATGGGCCTGCTGTACTGAAAGCCACAAACTTGTTCAATCTGAACAAGAAAATATATAGGTGGATAAGTTAGAGCAAAATTACGTATGTTATTACGTACCGTGCAGTATGGAGCAATTACACTGAAACTATTAGATTAGGCAGACTTGGTCTGCTTAATTGCAACCCAGACAAATGTCACACATAGATTTTTGTAATGTAGCTGTATAAGTGAGAGCAAAAGACCTTTTTTACTGACGTGACGTACAGAATGGGTCACCTGGACAGAAAATACGGATTGTGCTTTTTTATATAGGTGGATAAGTTAGAGCTAAATTACGTATGTTATTACGTACCGTGCAGTATGGAGCAATTACACAGAAACTATTAGATTAGGCAGACTTGGCCTTCTTAATTGCAACCCAGACAAATGTCGCACAGAGAGTTTTGTAATGTAGCTGTATAAGTGAGAGCAAAAGTCCTTTTTTACTGACGTGACGTACAGAATGGGTCACCCGGACAGAAAATACGGATTGTGGTGACTGGACAGCTGAACTGTGACACACAGAATGGTTACACACAGCTGTGTGAAATGGATTTGTATCACTGAGATAAAACAACAAAAAAACTATTTTTTTATATATTATTTTTTTTTTTTATTTTTTTTTTATATATATATATATTTTTTTAACGTGACGTGCAGAAACTATCAGAGAGCAAACTCAGCCCCTGCTGACTGTGGCTATTTTGACTGCAACCCAGACAAATGTCGCACAGAGATTTTTGTAATGTAGCTGTATCAGTGAAAGCAAAAGACCGTATTTGATTACGTGACGTACAGTATGGGTCACCTGGACAGAAAATACGGATTGTGGTTTGTGATGAGTGGACAGCTGAACTGTGACACACAGAATGGTTCCACACTGCTGTATGAAATGGATTTGTATCACTGAGATACAACAATAAAAAAAAGGGTTATATATGGCGATAGCTGCACTATTAGTGCCAGCCAGCCAGCCCAGCCAGGAGACAAAAAAAATGTCTTGTAGCCCTTAGAAGGGCTGTTGGGTTCTTTTAAGATCACTCCTGCCTAACAGAGAACTAAATGCAGGCCCTAACACTCTCCCTGAAACGCAGCAGCTCTATCCCTAACGACATCCAGACAGCATCTGAGCCGACCACCGCGGGCAGTCACTAGTATATTCCAGGGTCACCTGATCAGGCCAGCCAACCCCTGCTATCGACATGTAAGGGCCCCACGTGATGCTGGGTGTACCACAGAGTCTCCTGGCTTGTGATTGGCTGAGTTTATAGGCGCTAAAAATTCAAAATGTGGGAGATGCCATTTCCTCGAGCATGGCGAGATGCTCGTCCGAGCATCGAGCACTTACGAGTACCCTAATGCTTGAACGAGCACCAAGCTCGGACGAGCATGCTCGCTCATCTCTATTTATGATTAGTTTCTGGAGAATTGAGAGAATAGCATTTTTCAGACAATCGGGACACTTGCAATCGAGGTCAAGTTTATTCATACCCAAAGCGGATAACTGATTTGGTGGATTCGGATATAAATCAAATTTTAAGAAATTTGCTCATCTCTATTAATAAGACAAGTGTGGAGCTTGTAATATAGGAATAATAACTGGAGGTTACACATGTATAAACAACTTAGTATGGACAGGTATAATAGGACTACCTGTGACACTTAGAACTATATTAATTACAATGAATAGGGTTGAGTGCTTTCACTTAATTGTGCCTTGATTTATATACCAATACAACATATTGGAAATTGATCGCCTGCACATGCGCCGGATATGTTAAGTATTGAACATCTATATCTAGAGCGCAAGCGCACATTCATGGGCACATGTGACACGTTGGGTCACGATCCATCATACACGTGATACGCTATGCAACGTCATGTGACCTTTGTCTGACTTAAGCACGGCAAATACGTGACCACGTGATTGTTTTACCTATGCAGTAGTGCGCGCCACCACATTGGCGCCTGCGCACTGTGCTCTGGACAACGCTGATCTGTTTTTTACACACAGGTATGTATATCTCATGTGGATGATCCTGTAAGTTGATATATACACCGATACAGGTGTTTTTAATTAAGACACTTTGGTGATGTTGACACATTGATGTAATAATACACTCTTTAACAATTCATTATGTGAACTTACATTTGGTTTTAACGATTGTGTTGCGATCAACAGTTGAATTATACATTGTTTGGCCCCATTCACACGACCGTATATTTGCGGGCCTGCATTACTGCTGACCCGCAAATATACGAGGACCGCCCGGCGTGTGTTCCGCAGCACTCGGAACACACGCTGTGCAGCCCCATTGAAAATGCCTATACTTGTCTGTGCGCACGGACAAGTATAGGACATGCTTCAAAAGAGCTCCCATTTTTGCAGATAGATACGGCCCCATTCATACGGTCGTGTGAATGGGGCCTTCGAATACTAGATATTTTTTACACTATGATTCACCATATATTTCCACGGATGTTAATTTGCACAACTTTTGATTATGTATATGATTTATGATGTGTACAACCTATGATGTTCTGAATATTGTACACACCCACTTTATATCTCCGCCTTTTTTGGCTACATATATTTGTGTGTTTGCACTTGTCACTATGCTTGATAAAGGCCTCAGTGAGCAGGCCGAAACGTTGCATCTGGGAGAATAAATACTCTTCACTTTTTCTTTGGAATGCTGCCTCACATTACTATTGATATATATATATATATATATATATATATATATATATATATATATATATTGCAGCAAGATATAATAGCCCTTAAAAGGGCTTTTGGGTCTTTTCAAACGAAATGCTATCCCTGCCTAGCGTTCTTCTCTCCCTACACTATCTGTCCCTTCTTGCAGCAGCTCTCCCTGACTCGGTATGATCCGGTTACATGTCCCCGGGTGTTATATAGCCGGCCATCCAATCAGTGTACTGGCTACTGGCATTACAGTGAATGCCAGTACCTTCCCGCACACTAATTGGCTAATTAGCGTGCGGGGAGGGGACTCGAGCATGGTTCTCGAGCACACGCAGTGTTCGGCCGAATTGTAATATAGCAATTTCTATGTAGAATAATTGAGAAAAGTAAAGTACTCTTTAGAAATTACAATCTGATGGTCCACTTGGGGACCTAAAAGAAAGTAAAAAAAAAAGTTTTAAAAATATTTTTAAAAATCAAATCAAACCCAAAAGTCAAAATAAAAGTAAATGAACAATAAAAAAAATAACATCATGGACATTGGCACTTGCAAAAACTATTAAAATATATAAAAAAAAGTTTATATAATCTCTTTCACAATTTTCCATATAAAAAATAATAAAAAATAAACATATTAGGTATTTTCTATTGTCACCTTGTCTCCTTAAAAAAATGGAATAAAGTTATATGTACCATAAAAATAGTACCAATAAAAACTACAGTTTGTTCTGAAAAAAACAAACCTTATTCAGCAACCTGGATGAAAATTTAAAAAAGTTATGGACATGAGGAGAAAAAATTAAAATGTATGCATATAAGAAAGCCAGATTTTATGCTGGTTAGAGCTATGATACAATTACATTTTTTAATTTTTCTCACTATGGGAGGAGTTATAGACGTCATCTGATGTATGTATGTATGTATGTATGTATGTATGTATGAGGAGGTCAATGGATTACCCAATTACAGGAAAAATGTAAGTCATGGAGAAAGTATGTATAGGGGTTCCCAAATGAGGACTATACTTATCACCTTTTCCAACAAACCGTAAACCTGTAATGTGTCCTCCAATGAAGTAGCTGGTGACCACCATGTTGTGCTGTTATGGCATGCGTTGTACCCAGTGTATTTAGTATGTGTGCACTGAGTATGATTGCTGCAGAATATATTGGTGCTGTTTAAATAAAAATTAATATAACTATTATTACAATCCTTAGTTGTTACTGGGCCTACTCAGAGAGATAAATACCCTGAAATACCAAAGGGATTTCTACTAGTGAGTGGACTTGACTGGAATTGATTGAGTGCTTGTTCCTGGTAAAGAAACCGCCCTGAGTAAAGCCTCATTCACACGTTAGTGTTCCATGTACGTGTGTTGTACGCGTTCTCCATGGACAGTACACGTCCCCATTCATTTTCATGTATGTATTCACAAATCAGTGTTTTAGCATGGTCTGTGGGTTCGTATTTTTAGCATGAAAGCATGTTTTATTTTGTCCATGTTCATGGATCCATCATGCCCATTATAGTCTATGGGTCCATGAAAACCATAGATGCACCACGGATACCATCCGTGTTGCATCTGTGTTTCACGGATCATTAGGGAGAGATGCTTTGAAAATTATTTTTCACCTGTGAATTGTCAGTGAAACACGGATAGCACATGGACCCAATACGGATCCATCACGGACAGCTTCACGGATGCATCACTGACCACCTTCTCATGGATTTGAGCACAGACACGGATGTGTGAATGAGGCTTAACACAAGTGGCTGTGACCCTGTCAATCGCCATGTCCTATAGTTACTCCACTAGGTGTGGACTGAGGAATGTGAGGAGAGGCCTGACAAGTCTAATATAAGATGTGCTGTGGCCTCAGACAGACTATTCTATGACTCGTACTGACCAACTGAAAAGCCTGGAGCAAGTACACTGTGAGAAAAGTGTCTGACCTTTACTAGGAACAACCATCTGGTACAAGTACCCTGTGTGGAGCACGAAGAGTCCTGTTGAGTGGTGACTACCTTGTGGATTATAAATACTGTCCTACGACCTGTGGAAACTGCTTGTGGAGTATACAGATCTTCTTGTTACCATTGGAAACCACCTGTGGATTTCAACTACTGTCCTCTATCACCAGTGACAACTACCAGTAAAAAAAGAGTGTCATACTACTGTTGGCTATCACCATTTAGTTGTTTAGTAGTCTACACCTAGAGACTAGTAATTGTCAAGATGCATGCCTCACACTTCTGGGTGCGTAGCCACCAAGCTCTAAGCCACAATACTGTCTGTAACCATCAAGTTGGTTTCTTCTCTGGAACACTAACTAGAGATGAGCGAATCGAATTCCATGATAAATTCCAGATAAATTCGATCCACCTTGAAGCCGAATTTCCTCATGCTTTGTGGTAGCAAATCAATTTGACCTGTAATAGTGTAAAAAATAAAAAAAAATCATACCTCCTCCATTTACTCACGACGGGCCGTGTGCCGCCATCTTGATGAAAGATCTCGGCCAAAATCCCTTGCGTGATGACGTCTTCTTGGCCGTGCGAGATTTCGCAACAGATCTTCAAGCAAGACGGCAGCGGCTGGCCCGCTGCGAGAAAATGGAAGACGTCAGTATGATTTTATTTTTATGTTGCTTTTATACTGTTTTAACATTCAGATTCTGCGATCATGTATGAACGTGGCATCTTATGGGTACAATGATCAGAAGCGGCGCTATCACAGCTCCCTGTCATTGCACTCACTACTTACAAAAAATGTGTTTCATTGTGATTTTATTTGTAAAATTCGGCAAAGCAGCTGAATTGAATTTTTAGAAAATTTGCTCATCTCTAACTGTAATCTTTTGCTTTTTATTGTCTTAAATTGAGTTAACGTCCATGTGAGCCAAAGTGCCATCCTCAAGTGGGTTACTGTGTAAAGGCCATAGGCCACACCCATATGTTTCTTCCCCTCCTACAAGCAGCCTCTTCATATCATACAATGTTAAAAGTATGCAACGCAATTCATTCCAAAATTATCATATAGCAGTTGTATAAAAAATAATTTTGTCTTCTGCAAGCTACCTGAAATATAGATCACAGATTCAAATGAAATGTCTGAAATGTATCAGGTCACGGTGAGCAAAATCCTTGTGCGACCCATTTAATACCATTTCCAGGCCACCCCTCTTAGCGTCAGGTCATTCACTATATGGTTACAAGGGGAGAACCTCGCTGCTGGGTAGATATGTGTAATGAAATTGACGCCTTTTGTTACGGAATTAAAAGGTCTACAGTCTAAGTAGATTTGTTCCTGGAATGCTAAAAGCATAGTAGTATGTGCTTAGACTCAACTTTGTTTTTATTAAGTTAGCATAATGAATTGACTTTAGAGTAGGTATGTGGCATATTTTTTTCAAGTGCATCAATATTGCAGTGATGCACTTTAGCAAGTGAACTTTTTTCCCCCTATTCTCTGTGCAGAGATATAGTTTTATGAGACCGAGAAATAAGTGCTGGCTGCTGCCATTTATACGGAGAGCAAAAATCAATAGGTGCTCCACAGCTGTTATTGATAGTTGCATTAGGAGCACTATGTGTTATTACATTTATACGGCTCTTCACTTTACAAATGGTATCTCTAGAAAGCTGCATTTATTTATTGAGGTGGCTTTACATTTGTCACACAAAATAATGTATGATAACTGCCAATTCATTTAATGTAGCTCTGGTCTCTTAGGAGTTAAATTATCCCAAAATTCTATTTTTTCCTTCCACTTCTAACATTGTTGAGTTCATTTTTGTTTGAATAATTTCCTTGAAGATGGTCAGTATTTTAATGAGATTGTCTAATTTTGGCTAAAATGACACGTTTGGGCACCATGTTTGGTATACGTGCCCATAGTCTTCAGTAGAGATGAGCGAATCTATTCGCCGCTTCGTAGATTCGTATCGAATCTTACAAATTTTCTACTCCGAAGCAAATCCGGATTTTTCAGATTTGCTCTGTTTGAATCTTAAATGTTCTTAAACATTGTACGCATACGCTACGTACTTGTCTGATGAATTGTACGCTAATGCTTCATATAAGTTCATTTAGACGCTGCTGCGTACAAATTCAGTTAATTAGAGAACCTTTACTGTAAGTTCGTTATTCGTGTGGAAAATAGGCGGCAAAAAGCCTGGGAAGAAAGTGGTCATCTAGCCTACTGGGAAGGGCTTGCTCTGATTGGCTCATAGGCTCGTTAAGCCAGCGACATCAGTTGTACTGCGACTGCTGAGACGAGCAGAAGCACTGTGAAGTTGTAAAAGACAGAGAACTGTTTTCTGGAAATTGTGGTGTTGTTCTGGGCATCCATAATAATACACATATCAGGGCAAGTGCAGGGCCAGTGCAGGGCAAGTGCAGGGCTAGTAATATTAATCTCCTTCTTCTGCTGGTTCAGGTGTCGGTGTGTGCCATCGTAATCCTGCCGGTCCGTCAGCCAGGTCATTTATTTAAGCTCTCCAGAGCTAAATGTTGAAGAACACCTGGATGCCATTTATAAAACTTCGCTCTGCCTCTGAGGAGTGCACGCCACGGCCTAGCGTCGTGCGTGCCTGTGTATTACGCAATCGCTAGACAATAGTACGCTGAGGATTCGTACGCAATTGGTACGTTCATGCATACGTGTTCACTAGAGATGAGTGAATCTATTCGCCGCTTCGTAGATTCGGATCGAATCTTTGGAGTTTTCAGCTGCGAAGCGAATCCGAATATTAGATGATTCACTTCGCTTTTGTATGCATTCGCTACGTAGTGTGTCCTATAAATTATACGCTATTCTACGTATAATTTAGTTACTCTATACGCTGTCGCGTACGAATTCAATTCAGCGATGCAGACTTTTCCCTGGTAGTTACTCTATACGCTGTTGCGTACGAATTTAATTCAGTGATGCAGACTCCTCCCTGGTAGTTCCGCCCCTTTCTCCAGCGCGGGAGGATGACGAGGCAACTCAGGAAATTAAGTTGCTCATTCGTGCGCCTCATCCCTTTTTCCCCCTTTTCATGTTATTTGGGGAGCCCCTTGAAAGAGTGTTTTTTAAGGCATCTTTGCTGCTTTTTTTTTACCCATTTGGATTACAATTTTACCTATGTGGATTACAAATTGCGACTGAGTTTGGGACTCTGCTCCAGTTCTATGACAAGCATCAGAAGAAAAGCATACTAGGTAGGTGATATTTAAAATTTTTATATTATACCTATAATAATGTATTTGCACTTTACCATATATATGTCTCGAATATTCGCTCTGCCTCTGAGGAGTGCACGCCGCGGCCTCTCCTCGTACATGCCTGCATATTACGTAATCGCTTAGACAATAGTACGCTGAGATTCGTAAGCTATTTGTACGCTCATGCGTACGTCTTCTAAGAAGTTGCGTACATTTTGTAAATCAATGTTCGTTATTATTGAGCGAATGTTCGCTAATAGCACATAATAATGTATATTTTGTACGCAAATACAACGAATCTATTCGTCGAATATACGAATTTTAGGAAAAGTTCGGCGAATGTTCGGCGAATAATTTTTTGAATGATTCGCTCATCTCTAGTGTTCACATAAGTAGAGTACCTTTAACAACTGTATGATCGTTATTAGTGCGTGAATGTTTGCAGAACATGACAGAATAACAAATTATTTGCACGCAGCTTCAACCGAATAGCGTCGTATTAGGTACAAATCTTTTCAAAAATTCAACGAACATTCGGTGAAGCGAATTTTGGATGATTCGCTCATCTCTTATCTTTGGACACTTAAACCTTTTATACTTTTGCCTCAGATGTATTAAATAATAGTCAACTATGCTATAGAAGGATACATCCATCAGAAAGGCATGCTTTTTTAAACTAAATGTTCATGGAAAATCATTTCTTTAAGAATGTTTGGCTGTTTTTCTTTTTCATTTCAACAGTACTACTCCACTGAAAATTAAACACACAATATTGTCCTTCTGTAGCCATCAGAACAAATAATAAGACATCCTATGTAGATAGGTAATCTATTGCCAGCTTACTTCTGCTGTGAGGGGAAAATTCTATCTCAAGGATAATCCTAATGATAATAGTAAAGGTGGATTTAGATGGGACGACTGACTCGGCTGCTCGTTCAGTGAAGGAGACCGCCGTATTTACTTGTAGTTATCAACTCCACAGTATGAGGACGAGGGTTTGCATTAGCGATCCCTCATCCTCACACTGAAACATGACTTTTGAGAAGCAGATCATGTGGTCCAAACTGCAATCTGCTGCTCGTCAGAAGCCATAATCGGTGGTGACTGCACTAGCGACAGAATCACACGTTTTGTTAGTTCATAGAGTGATCGGCGTCAAATTTTGAAGTCCAGATGATCGTGAACATTTCATAGGAATGGTAGTTCCCAATAATCTGGCAGGTCTAGAATAGAATAATGTGTGATGCTCTGAGTCACTACAAGGGGGCTCTTTCTGGTCAGAGCCACATCCTAAAAAACTTATGTCCTGCACGATACAGCGCAGGGAAAAGGAGAGCATCGGGGGATGAAATGCTCTGATGCTAATATCAGGGGGCATGTCTGGGTGAAAATGGGGGTATGTCCGTTTTCATCTCTGAACCTGGACAACCCATTTAAAAAAAAACATAACCCAGACAACCCCTTTAAGTTTAAGTCAATGGCATATATGTTCAAATATTGGTTTACAGTTGCATACATTCTGGACGTATATTTAATTGCACACATGTTTAGCGTCAAAATGTGATGTGAATATTGCCTCAATTACTTGGATATGCTGAGCTAATAAATGAGACCCTCCACCAATTTAAGCCCACTTTTATTAGCTACAGCAAAGAACCAGAGGATTCTCAATAGAGGTAAGCAAACTTCACAAAACTTTTGTGTCCAATTCAGTTGAAAGTGATTGGTTGATTTGATTCCATCAGAACAGATTCAGCCCAAAACAAAAATGCCCCAATTGTCATGAAAGGTCATGTATCCAATTTGCTTCAAGCTCATTAAAGCCAAGAATCCATTAGTAATGACAAAGTGATAGCGACTTATGTGGCTAAGTCTATGGGAAAATGTATGGTAGACAGTGGTGACAGCCTTTTAAAAACATACTACGCCATCAGATTTTTTTTTTTTTAATTAAAAAAACAGCCCAAAAAAATGATTATCACTTTTTGGTGACAAATACTTTTTTCTGTGTCTTCTGATCTGTAAAAAGAGTGGCCTCTATTTTGAGCGATTTGTGCAGTATGGAACACTGAAAACTCAGATTTGCCAAAATTCTGATTTTGGGGGAAATCATAACAAATCTGATTTGTGTAAAATTGATTTGCTCATTGGGAGTTCTCAACGCTCTGGAGAACCAGGAACATCAGGATCCACAGAAATCAAGGAATCCCCACAGATTTATGGTCACCCTGCAATCCCTCATTGTTCCCCCAAAACACTCAAAAATATGTATTTTGTACAATATGGTTCTCCTGATAGCTGAAGATTATTCAAATATCCTACACATATCTATTCTCAAGGCTACCAACAATATAAAAAGTGTCTCTGAGACTATGTAGAAGTCTTTTTCTTCTGAAAAGACCAAGTCTCTAGAAGAGTTTCTAATTTCCATTTTGGTCTCCTGAAAGGGAATTATGTGTGATAAAAGAGTAAGTTACAAAAATGCTTTCAAAACTTCTTTAGGATTCTCATAATCCAAAATACATTTTACTTGTTAAAAAGATGTCAAAAAGGCAAAGTGTTTTATTCTTATCTAAAGAATATTTTATGTGCCACAAAGAGTTCTCAAAAGATCTGTAATTTATTGTTCTACCTGGCTGTCAACTCAGGATTTCATGGGCGTCACCAGAAATAATTTACTCCTTTAAGCTTTCACATTTAATCATACTTTGCTAACAAAAAGTATTGTTGCTGATTTAGATTTTGTACCATTCACAAAGTTGCATTTTTCAATATTTCTAAGACTTCCCTTTCTTTAAAGATCCTCTGTCGGCATTATCAACCCCATCATACAGCCTGGTAGGGTTGATCATGCCTATGAAAACAATACCCTAATTACAAACCTACATGGCTCCATTGCTTAGAAAAATGAATTTTATGTATATGCAAGTTAACCAACTGGAGCATTGAGGTGTTGGCCAGAGCTCTTGGAGCACCAGTTTGTTACACTTCCTTCAGATTACGCATAGTTTCTCCTTCAAGGACTGTTGGTACATTCTTAAACCCCTGCCTTGGGCAACAACAGCTAATGTCCCATCCATGAATCTAATGACTTCCAAATACCCATGGTAACATAGATAGTAATTTTGCATAGGATTCAAACTATTGTCCCAGAAAGAGATGAACAAATCAATTCTAAAAAAATTTGTTACACATTTCCCCACAATTCTATATTCCAGCAAATCCAAAACTTTAGAGAGGACTTACTCAAAATGGTGGCCACCATTTTAAAGATCAGAAGACAGAGAAGAGGGCATCTCCAACCCCACCTGCCTCAAAGAAACAATCATTTTTGACCATTTTTTAATTTAAGAAAATCAAACAGTACAGCATGTTTTTAAACAAGTTGTAAACCATCTGGTAACCCCTCGCCATGTACTAATGCAGTCTTGGTTTTAAAGAGCTTTAACACAGTTGGATACAGACCTAAGGGACCTCAGAGTCAACTTTCAGGGCATTTGGGGCACTTTTTGATTTGGGTTGAATTTATTCAAATCCAAATCCAATCCGATGAATGATTTGTTTGAATCAGATCTGAAACTAATTAAAAAAATACTGATCTCTAATCACAGATGATGAATTAAGATGACTCAATCAGTCATCATATATTTTTTGGTCCCATGGACATCAATAAAGGTTCCATCTTCAAAGCAGGGGCGGATTGGCCATAGACCTTACAGGGAAATTTCCCTGTGGGCTGATGCCCCGGGGGCTACCTGAGCCCTCCCCATGGCTGGCCAGTGGAAATTTTTGTGGATGTATTTTATGCTGCTGGCAGTATTTTGTGATGGACTGTGGTATTTGGCTCTGTTGTGTTGGTATTTTGTGCCGCAATATGGTATTGCTGGACATCAGTTTGGACCCAACTACAAAACGGGGCCACTTTTAGTATTTTTTTCCAGGGCCACTATAAGTTCCCAGTCCGCCACTGCTTCAAAGCCACCATTTAGGTCCTCTTCTAGATTCTCAACCCAGGGAAATCATCAAGTTTGGAGCTATGACATAGAGACATTAAAACAACTTAGAAAATCTAAAGAGATTTCTTCTATATATTTACATTTTGAAATATCTGAAGTAGTATATAAGAAAAGTGAAGTTGTTTGACAATGGAAAAGATATATGAAAAATGCTAAAGTTACAAATATATAACATGCAGTAAAATATTCTTCTTCTGTCTCTACATTGAAAAGATTAATCTATCTCAGTTCAATATGGTTCAATTACCAGACTCATTTATCAGACAGTAAGATGTGCAACTGTAGAGAGAGGTTAAAATGTCACCAAGGGTATCTTCATCACTTCAATATCATTGCCTTAAAAGGCACTGACCAGAATAAGCAGATGACCTAATTTCAAAATTATTATAGTACCAAGAACTCAGTTTCAACATTATAATTCATTTTCTAGAGGAATATTTCAAATTTATTATCAGTTTCCTGACGCATAATGGCTAATCGTTAAGGATAGGCACTTTAACATAATATGAATACGCATTTCTCCATAGGTAATGCCATAGTTTCTGCATTAGCATTATTGACTAAGGTACATTAAACTTCTTCACTAATACTTAATGGAAGGTTAATGTAAAAGTCATAAGATTAAATGGCTTTTACTTAAAAGAAGTATATTGATTAAAATAACTTAGTCAGAATTTTAAAGCTGTTGAAATAAAAGCAGTCACACTTTTATATCATTTTATTTCAGGGGCGTGCTAAATATTGGACCATACAAGGCCAGTATTACTGGAAATTATTGCTTTAATTGTTCTCAATACTGTAATTTATTCAGCATTTCTAACAAATTGATATTTCAGGTTGAGAGCACACAAATTATTTTTGCTAATTGAAGGGTTTTTTTTAAAGGGCATCCATCTGTCAGTAGGCTCCTTGTGTCCTTCTATATTTGAATTGCTTTGAACTATAAGCTTTAGTCTAGTCTCTCTTCCAAACAGTCAGAAATTTAAAAGGTTCCTATGTTGTTAGGATTCCCATACAGCTTCAATAGATGTCACCTGAACATTGGTTTGGCCAAGCACTATCTCTCCTGACTCCTCCATACAGACAAACAATTGTATCCACATTGTTTTCAATGGGGAGAAAGCAACTACCAAACACCTCTAATGCTAGCTTACCTCCTGAGGGAACAAAAAAAAATATTGGACATTAAAATTAAAAGTGGCCTATCCTTTTATCCCCCGACATCACCTGTCAGGAAAGAGTTGGGAAGCCCTGAGACACATTAGATAGTTAGATGTTTGGCAATAACCTAATAAGTATAGGGGCTTTTAGGCAAGAATAGCACAGCACGCAGGACCATTCTTGCTGTCAAAAGGATGGAAGCCACAATGAGAACCATTATAGGTCAGTGTCAGTGGGGTTGATTGGGCACTGTTTGGATGTATTATACCATGGATCCAGCATATTATAATAAAAGCTCTATCAAGCTGTTTTCATTTCCTTCTTCAGCAGTGAGGATAGACAGTGCTCAGCTGAACACTTCTAAGTTCTAACTCCTCATGTTAGTGATCAATGGAGGTCCCAGCACTCCGGCCACCAATAGTCAACATATCAAAAGTTTTTATAAAGTATAGTTACTCTGTAGGGCTCTCTATCTAAATTATGTGATGTGATAATGCAGATAGGGATTAGAAATGGCATCACATCACTGCTGCAAAGCTGCTTCCCCTCTTTACTGTACACAAAGAGGCTTTCTTGGACAGGATCTCAAAACCTATAGACCTTTTACACAGGCTGATAATCAGCAAAACAATTGTTTGTTAGAACCCTCATTCCTAATTATGTGCAAATGTTAACATGATAGTGATCAGTGGGCAAACGGGAAAATGTCACCTTCATCAGTATTATTAGGGTCAGCAACATATCTACTGATGTAAACAGGGGATGTGATGGCGACAATGTAAAAACTGGATGGAGATTGAACAGTCTTGTTAGGCTACTTTCACACTAGCGGCAGGCCTGATCCGGCAGGTGAAGGGTGCTGCCGGATCAGGCCTGCCGCAGTGACATGTGTGGAGCCGTAACCGCGCTCCGGCCCCACACATGTCACACAGTACATACATACACATAAACATACACATACAAATACACAGACAAATACACATACATACTTACATGCTCCCGGCAGGTCTTCAGAGCGTCGGAGGGACAGGATGGCTCGCACAGGTGACGATTCCCCACAGCACCCTCTGCTGGGCGCCTGGTGGAATCGTCACCTGTGCGCACCGTCCTGTCCCTCCGACGCTCTGAAGACCTGCCGGGGTGCATGTAAGTATGTATGTGTATTTTTATGTGTATATTTCTGTGTATGTTTATGTGTATGTCTATGTCTGTATGTGTGTATGTGTAGCCGGATCCGTCATGAACTCCACTGAAAGTCAATGGAGGGCGGATCCGGTTACCATTGTGGTCACACCAGACGGATCCACCCCCATTGACTTGCATTGGGGGTCATTCCGGATCCGTCTTGGTGCGGATGCCTGGACCGGAGAGCAAACCGCAGCATGCTTTCAGGAGCATTCCGTTGTCTTCAGTTCAGTTTTGTCCCCATTGACAATGAATGGGGACAAAACTGAAGCGTTTTATTCCGGAATTGAGCCCCTATGACGGAACTCAATACCAGAATTTTAAAACGCTAGTGTGAAAGTAGCCTTAGACTCCATACACTTACAGTTTGCATTGACCATTGATAGATATAAATATAGACAGACTGCAAAGGGGAGATATAGATAGATAGATAGATAGATAGATAGATAGATAGATAGATAGATAGATAGATAGATAAACTGCATTGAACATAGATTGTATTGGATATAGACTGCCAAACCATGTAACATATCATGTAATAGAAAGACCGGCACTTGCTGTTGCTCAACAGGTTGTAGTGTACTTTATTGTCACATTCCAAAGTTCCATGTGACACGTGTTTTCACATGTTTTCATGTCATGTTTGACAAAGGCTCCTAATGAGACGAAATGTGTCACATGGAACCTTGGAATTAGAGATGAGCGAGCACTAAAATGCTCGGGACTCGAGCATTTTTTGCAGGGGACCAAGGCTCTGCCTAGGGAAGGCTGGGTGAAAACCTGGAAACCTCAGAAATTGATGGAAACACCACGGAAATGGACAGGAAACAGCAGGGGCAGCATGCATGGATGCCTCAGAGGCTGCTTAATCCCACCATTACCCCAAATTCTCAGGCAACAGCCTGGTGGTTACCCTCATGGCAATTGTGCTCACCCAGACCAAGAAAGGCGATGCAAATACCCATCACATGTTAGGGAAGCACCCAACTAGGTGCAACTAAGGTCCATCACCGCCTGCAGGTGACACCACTGCTCATGCTGGCACTGCAGCTGACATCAAGTTTAGTATCTGTTGGTGGTATAGTGGTGAGCATAGCTGCTTCCCAAGCAGTTGACCTGGGTTCGATTCCCATCTATCGCAGGAGGCAATTAAAAGAAGATCTAAAAAAAAATCAGTACAATATCTAATATGTCCCCTACCCGGGTAAATTGTTTGGAGAGAGGGCCTGTAGGTCGGGGGGAAGGAGGAGTGCCCCCTGGGCTAGCGTTTGTGGTGGTGATAACAGCCAGATGTATTTAGAATGACAATGCAGGACCCCAACTTAAAAATTTAGCATCAACCGGTACAGTCGTAAATTATGAGATTGATCAAGTGTGGTATGTCTTCTATGTATACTACTCAGTTTAATGCCGTATATGGCAGCTATCTGGAAAAATAGTTTGGAGAGAGAGAGAAAGATAGGACAAAGACGTAAATTCTTTGAAGAGAGGGCCTGTAGGTGGGGGTGCAGGGCATGTAGGTGGACCTCTGGAAAAATTGTTTGGAGAGAGGGCCTGTAGGTGAACCTCCGGAAAAATTGTTTGGAGAGAGGGCCTGTAGGTGGACCTCCGGAAAAATTGTTTGGAGAGAGGGCCTGTAGGTGGATCTCCGGAAAAATTGTTTGGAGAGAGGGCCTGTAGGTGAACCTCCGGAAAAATTGTGGTAAAAGAGTGCCAGTTGGACCTCTAAAAAATGGCGTTTTTTGGGTCAGCGTTAGGCAAAGACGATATGGAGGAGGAGGAGGAGTAGGAGGAGTAGAGAAGAGGAATCGGATACATAAGTTATTTAAATCTTTAGCTGCTTTCCCCCGGAGGAGATTTGAATTCCGGTGAAATCCAGGCTTTTTTCATTTTAATAAGCGTCAGCCTGTCAGCGCTGTCAGTTGACAGGCGTGTACGCTTATCGGTGATGACACCACCAGCTGCACTGAATACCCGCTCTGACAGCACGCTAGCGGCAGGGCAGGCCAGCACCTCCAAGGCATACAGCGCCAGTTCAGGCCACGTGTCCAGCTTTGAAACCCAGTAGTTGTATGGAGCAGAGTGATTGCTATGGACGTTGGTATGGTCAGCTAGGTACTCCCTCACCATCTTTCTGTACAGCTCCCCCCTACTCTGCCTAGACTGGGGACAGGTGACAGTGTCTTGCTGGGGTGACATAAAAGTGGCAAAGGCCTTGGAGAGCATTCCCCTGCCAGTGCTGGACAAGCTGCCTGCTCGCCTCCTCTCCCCCGCTACTTGGCCCACAGAACCATGCCCTCTGCCGCTAGCGGCGTCAGATGGGAAAAATTGTTTCAGCTTGTGCACCAGGGCCTGTTGATATCTATTCACTCTCATACTCCTTTCCTCTGCAGGGATGAGAGTGGAAAGGTTCTGCTTGTACTGTGGGTCCAGGAGAGTGAACACCCAGTAATCGGTGTTTGAAAAAATTCTTCTAACCCGAGGGTCACGGGATAGGCAGCCTAACATGAAGTCTGCCATGTGCGCCAGAGTCCCAACACGCAAGAATTCCCTCTCCTCACTGGTCTGACTCTCCATTTCCTCCTCCTCCTCCTCCTCCTCCTCCAAGTCCTCCTCTTCATCCCATACACGCTCAAGAGTTAAGGACTGAGCACTGGTACCCTCTACTGTCTCGCCGACATTCTCCTCCTCATCCTCATCCCCCTCCTCCGATACGCGCTGAGAAACAGACCGGAGGGTGCTCTGGCTATCAAGCGACGTATCTTCCTCCACCGTCTCTTGCGACAAGCGCAAAGCATCCGACTTCATGCTGAGCAGTGAGTTTTTAAACAGGCAAAGCAGCGGGATGGTGAGGCTGATAATGGCGGCATCGCCGCTGACCATCTGTGTTGACTCCTCAAAGTTGCTCAACACCTGGCAGATATCAGACATCCACGTCCACTCCTCATTGTAGACTTGAGATATCTGACTGACCTGACTACCAGTTCTTGTGGAAGTTGACATCTGGCAGTCTACAATAGCTCTGTGCTGCTGGTAAACTCTGGATAACATGTTTAATGTGGAATTCCATCTCGTGGGCACGTCGCACAACAGTCGGTGAGCGGGCAGTTGTAGGCGGCGCTGCGCTGCCCTGAGAGTGGCAGCATCTGTGGTCGACTTGCGGAAATTCGCACAGATGCGGCGCACCTTGGTGAGCAAATCAGACAGATTGGGGTATGTCTTGAGGAACCGCTGAACTATGAGATTGAACTCCTGGGCTAGGCATGGCACATGTGTCAGTCTGCCGAGTTGCAGAGCCGCCACCAGCTTACGCCCGTTGTCACACACAACCATGCCTGGCTTGAGGTTCAGCGGTGCCAGCCACACATTGGTCTGCGCCGTGATGCCCTGTAACAGCTCTTGGGCGGTGTGCCTTTTGTCACCTAAGCTCAGCAGTTTTAGCACCGCCTGCTGGCGCTTATCCACGGTACAGCTGCTGCGCCTAGAGCTACCGACTGAAGGCGCCGTGCCCACGGATGGTAATTTAGAGGAGGAGGTGGAGGAGGAGGGGTCGGAGGAGGAGGCATAGTACGTCTGAGAGACCGTGACCGAGGTAGGCCCTGCAATCCTCGGTGTGGGCAGTACATGAGCGGCCCCAGGGTCATTCTCGGTCCCAGCCTCCGCCAAGTTAACCCAATGTGCCGTCAGTGAGATATAGTGTCCCTGCCCGGCAGCACTTGTCCACGTGTCCGTGGTTAGGTGGACCTTCTCAGAAACAGCGTTGGTCAGGGCACGGATGATGTTCTTTGACACGTGCTGGTGTAGGGCTGGGACGACACATCGGGAAAAATAGTGGCGGCTGGGGACCGAATACCGAGGGGCAGGTCCGACACCTCTTTACAAACTTCTTCCACTAACTCAACATTGTCATCATCATCATCATCACCCACAGACTGCGACAGTTGGAAAACTTGGGCATCGGGAAAGAGGTCAGCAGCAACCTGAGAAGTGGTTTGTGACTCTGGGAAGGGTCCAGAAAACAGTTCCTGAAAGTATGCCGGATCGCATTCCAAATTTTCCTGGGAGGGGGCAGACTGGGGGGAAGGAGGTTGAGGTGGAGGAGCCAGAGGAGTGCTCCCTTGGGTAATGTGGGTGGACTGCGTGGAAGACTCACTGGTGGACAAATTACTTGAAGCATTGTCCGCAATCCATGAGATCAGCTGTTCGCACTGTTGTGGTTTCAATAGTCCTATACCACGTGTCCCTGTAAGTTGAGACATGAATCTAGGGAGTGTAGCTCTGCGGCGTTCCACAGCTCCCTCATCAGCAGGTACTGTCTCACCCTGCCCAGGACCACGGCCTCTGCCCCCTGCAGTAATTGAATGCCCATGCCCACGCCCACGCCCTCGTCCTCGTCCTCGACCCTTAGCCCTTGGGTTCAACATTTTCTGTATATAAGTGTATTCTATAAAAAAAAATTAAATAAATGGGCCTGGTGTACTGAAACCCACAAACTTGTTCAGTCTAGTTTAATTTAGTGACGTACAGAAAGTGTCACCTGGACAGAATATACGGTTTGGAGTGAGTGTGCTGATCTGTGACACACAGAAAGGTTACACGCAGCTGTGTGAAATGGATTTGTATCACTCAGCTAAAACAACAAAAAAACTAATTTTTTTTCTATATTTTTTTTTTATAATTTTTTTTTTAGTTTTGTTTTTTTGGGAACGTCACGTTCCCAAAAAACAAAACTAAAAAAAATTATAAAAAAAAAAATATAGAAAAAAAATTAGTTTTTTTGTTGTGCAGAAACTATCGTACAGCTGACTGACGCCCTACTGACGGTGGCTATTTAGACTGCGACCCAGACAAATGTCGCACAGAGATTTTTAGGATCAAGCTTTACACGTGACAGGTAGCAAATGACTTGGTTGTATTCGGTGACGTACAGAAAGTGTCACCTGGACAGAATATACGGTTTGGAGTGAGTGTGCTGAACTGTGACACACAGAAAGGTTACATGCAGCTGTGTGAAATGGATTTGTATCACTCAGCTAAAACAACAAAAAAACTAATTTTTTTTCTATATTTTTTTTTTATAATTTTTTTTTAGTTTTGTTTTTTTGAGAACGTGACGTGCAGGAACTATCGGAGACCTAACTCACACCCTGTTAACGGTGGCTATTTAGACTTCGACCCAGACAAATGTCGCACAGAGATTTTTAGGATCAAGCTTTACACGTGACAGGTAGCAAATGACTTGGTTGTATTCGGTGACGTACAGAAAGTGTCACCTGGACAGAATATACGGTTTGGAGTGAGTGTGCTGAACTGTGACACACAGAAAGGTTACACGCAGCTGTGTGAAATGGATTTGTATCACTCAGCTAAAACAACAAAAAAACTAATTTTTTTCTATATTTTTTTTTATTTTTTTTTTTGTTTTGTTTTTTTGGGAACGTGACGTGCAGGAACTATCGGAGACCTAACTCACACCCTGTTAACGGTGGCTATTTAGACTGCGACCCAGACAAATGTCGCACAGAGATTTTTAGGATCAAGCTTTACACGTGACAGGTAGCAAATGACTTGGTTGTATTCGGTGACGTACAGAAAGTGTCACCTGGACAGAATATACGGTTTGGAGTGAGTGTGCTGAACTGTGACACACAGAAAGGTTACACGCAGCTGCGTGAAATGGATTTGTATCACTCAGCTAAAACAACAAAAAAACTAATTTTTTTTCTATATTTTTTTTTATATTTTTTTTTTAGTTTTGTTTTTTTGGGAACGTGACGTGCAGAAACTATCATACAGCTGACTGACACCCTACTGACGGTGGCTATTTAGACTGCGACCCAGACAAATGTCGCACAGAGATTTTTAGGATCAAGCTTTACACGTGACAGGTAGCAAATGACTTGGTTGTATTCGGTGACGTACAGAAAGTGTCACCTGGACAGAATATACGGTTTGGAGTGAGTGTGCTGAACTGTGACACACAGAAAGGTTACACGCAGCTGTGTGAAATGGATTTGTATCACTGAGCTAAAACAACAAAAAAACTAATTTTTTTTTTATATTTTGTTTTGGATTTTTTTTTTTTGGGAACGTGACATGCAGAAACTATCGTAGAGCTAACTGACACCCTACTGACGGTAGCTATTTAGACTGCGACCCAGACAAATGTCGCACAGAGATTTTTGGGATCAAGCCATACACGTGACAGGCAGCAAATGACTTGGTTGTATTCGGTGACATACAGAAAGTGTCACCTGGACAGAAAATAGTGAGTGTACTGAACTGTGACACACAGAATGGTTCCACACTGCTGTTTGCAATGGATTTGTATCACTGAGATATAACATAAAAAAATAAAAGGGGGTTATACATGGCGATAGCTGCACTACTAGTGCCAGCCAGCCAAGTGACAAAAAAAAAAATGTCTTCTAGCCCTTAGAAGGGCTGTTGGGTTCTTTGTGGGTGATCCCTGCCTAACAGAGAACTAAATGCAGGCCCTAACACTGTCCCTGAAACGCAGCAGCTCTATCCCTAACGACATCCAGATGGCATCTGAGCCGAGCACCGTGGCCAGTCAGTAGTATATTCCAGGGTCACCTGATCAGGCCAGCCAACCCCTGCTATCGACATGTAAGGGCCCCACGTGATGCTGGGTGTACCGCAGAGTCTCCTGGCTTGTGATTGGCTGTGTTTTTAGGCACCTAAAAAGCACAATGCGGAAGTTGCCATCTCCTCGAGCATGGCGAGATACTCATCCGAGCAGCGAGCACTTACGAGTACCCTAATACTCGAACGAGCACCAAGCTCGGACGAGCATGCTCGCTCATCTCTACTTGGAATGTGACAATAAAGTACACTACTATCTGAAGAGCAACAGCGAGTGCAGGTATTTCTATCACAGTATTCCTGGGACGCCTTTCCTAGACACGAGCACTGCACAACCTGATCGAAGTGCTGACTGTTTTCTCAACCATACAACATATCAGTCAGGATCTTACATGTTTTTCTGGTCTTGTACATTGGAGGGAGAGCACATGAGGGGAAGGAGATCTTAAATCATGGAATACAACTAGTTTAGGATCAGACAGTATATTTCACATTGAAGAGAAGACAATAGATAATCAGGTGTATGATTACAGTCATTCACAGAGAGAACAGCCTGCCATGTGTGGAGTTCATCATATCTGGAATACCAGATTATGCTGGGATCCACCAGATGCCTCTTATCTACAATAGGATCCAACAGGGAACAGGCTTCTTTCTGGCAAAAGGCTGCCTTTTGGCCCGATAAAAAGTCCTGCATGCCAAAGGCATTTACATTGGAAAGAGGCCAGATCCCCATCAGATTCCACTATAATAGGGATATGGCAGTTCCGGGCATTATTTGGTTGACAGTGAACTCCAGCAGGCTTTTTCTCTGCCAGAACAGCCTGCCGAATTTCTAAACACAGATGTGAAAGTAGCCTAACTTGTTTTTGTAACTCTCAAACTTAGATATTGAAATGATTTGATTAGATATAGAAAAATTTGGTATCTATCCTTAAGATATATATATATTTTACATCACATTCCTGTGTTTTTGATGAAAAATCCGTTCTATAGATTCAAAATCTAAGCTGAATTTTTTTTTTTTATCTGAATCTACGGAATCAGAATTTTATCTATTTTGGTTCGGGAGAAAAGACAAATTGCTGTTCAGGGAGATCAAAGCACTTTCAATTTGGGTCAAATTGATTTAGGTCCAGACGGTTGGATCCAAATCAAATTCCCAGAAATTCACTCAACGATAGTTTCAGAGCTTCAGTTTAACTGTAATCCACTGAAGTTATCTGATCGCCTTTCCCAGTGTTGACTTTAGCTACAAGTTAGGGATATAACAACATGCAGCTATTAATTAATCCTGGGGGGGATAACCTTCTGTGGTCTGTCCATGGTCTTCTAATTTCAGATTTTCAATCTCTTTGTTTATGTTGCTTATTGTAAACCAGTCCTATTGCTTTGTGAAAGCATGTGAAGAGTAAACTGTACTATTCATCCAGTTTACTGTGGACATAGATAAAATATCCTGTTATTATATTCATTATCAGACTCTCTGAGAATAGTCAATAACACTCGGTTCCAACGAGAAAAGTCACACAGAGGTGATAATAACCTTTAACAATACTGTAGTCATTCATTCAGCAACTATTGCTTCCTTTAAGAAAATTCAATAAACATTATGGGTAATAAAGTCATTCAGAATAAGCACAGAAGGGATGCTGATGTTTACACTGGTTTGGTAATTGTGCATTGTTCCTCTCTGCATTAGGCTCATTTGTCCAATTTTATATAGTCAATATGTTGTTTCTTTCTCTGCTGCTAACTCGTGTTGTTATAAGGTTTATATCATCTAAGAAATCTTTACAAATATCTTTATGTTAACAATAACGGAAAAGTTAAATTAGGAATCACAAAGGAGCCGTGTGCCTTGGAAAATCCTTACTTCCTATAATAAGATTTTTGCCTATTTAGTGGAGAGTTGTTAAGAGATATGTACACCATTACAAAAATTTTTATATATTGTAAAGGGAAAATTTTTAAATCATGTATTAACAGCATCTCTGTAAATATATTAGCTATTTTTTGGATGATTTTCTGGATATAGTTTTTTTGTTAAAGTCTACATTCTACTTCCTGTCCTGGCTCTTTAGATTCCTCTTTGTTTGGACTTTTAGTACAGTAGACAGTCTCACTTAACTCTCTCAGTCAGACCATCACTGAGACCAGAGAGAACTGCCCATAGTGACTCAATTAGAGAATCACACATTACACTAATCAATGCACTGCCTTAGACTTATTTCACACAAGAGATATGGAATCAGCCAGGATCTGTTCAGTTTAAAACTGATGGTTTTTCATACAAGTTCAATGATATTTGCCATGATTGTGTCCAGTGTGGATGTAATAATTTTTTAATGCATTTTTCACTTGTGTGTAGAAAAACACTCAACATCTCCTAGCAACCATCAAATGTCTTTTGTTTTTCATGCCACCTAGAGATGAGCGAGCACTAAAATGCTCGGGTGCTCGTTATTCGAGTCAAACTTTTCCCGATGCTCGGGTGCTCGTTTCGAATAACGAACCCCATTGAAGTCAATGGGAAACTCGAGCATTTTTGCGGGGCACCAAGGCTCTGCCTAGGGAAGGCTGGGTGAAAACCTGGAAACCTCAGAAAATGATGGAAACACCACGGAAATGGACAGGAAACAGCAGGGGCAGCATGCATGGATGCCTCTGAGGCTGCCTAATCCCACCATTACCCCAAATTCTCAGGCAACAGCCTTGTGGTTACCCTCATGGCAATTGTGCTCACCCAGACCAAGAAAGGCGAGGCAAATACCCATCACATGTTAGGGAAGCACCCAACTAGGTGCAACGAAGGTCCATCACCGCCTGCAGGTGACACCACTGCTCATGCTGGCACTGCAGCTGAAATCAAGTTTAGTATCTGTTCTTATCAGTTGCTGTGCCTGCTGGTGGTATAGTGGTGAGCATAGCTACTTCCCAAGCAGTTGATCTGGGTTCGATTCCCGTCTATTGCAGGAGGCAATTCAGAATCAGTACAATATCTAATATGTCCCCTACCCGGGAAAATTGTTTGGAGAGAGGGCATGTAGGTGGGGGGGAAGGAGGTTTCGCTGGAAGAGCCAGAGGAGTGCCCCCTGGGCTAGCGTGTGTGGTGGTGACAACAGCTGGATGGATTTGGGAAAACTGTTGCTTTAACCCGTATGGTATCAATTCTTCTCAGTTTAATACCGTATACGTCCCCTATATTTAATGGATTTTTCGAACACGGAAAAGGGAAAAAGAGCTTGCTCTGGCCAGGGGAGTGTCTTTCCCACTGCAGCTAAGGGGACGTGTCCATGCTCTGCCTATCACAGGTCAGGAGGCAGATAAAAGAAGAACAAAAACAAACATGAGTACAACTTCGGATACGTCCCCTATCCGGCTAAATTGTTTGTAGAGTGGGCCTGTAGGTGGGGGGTGGGGCAAGGAGGTTTCGCTGGAAGAGCCAGAGGAGTGCCCCCTGGGCTAGCGTGTGTGGTGGTGACAACAGCCGGAATGCAATTGGAAATACTCTAGCATCAGCCGGTGCAGTATCGATTCTTCTCAGTTTAATACCGTATACGTCCCCTATCTTGGGACCCTATATTTAATGGATATTTCGAACACGGAAAAGGGAAAAAGAGCTTGCTCTGGCCAGGGGAGTGTCTTTCCCACTGCAGCTAAGGGGACGTGTCCATGCTCTGCCTATCACAGGTCAGGAGGCAGATAAAAGAAGAACAAAAACAAACATGAGTACAACTTCGGATACGTCCCCTATCCGGCTAAATTGTTTGTAGAGTGGGCCTGTAGGTGGGGGGGGGCAGGGTGGGGCAAGGAGGTTTCGCTGGAAGAGCCAGAGGAGTGCCCCCTGGGCTAGCGTGTGTGGTGGTGACAACAGCCGGATGTATTTAGAATGAAGACGCAGGACCCCAACTTAAAAATTTAGCATCAACCGGTACAGTCGTAAATTATGAGCTAGATCAAGTGTGGCATGACTTTTAAATGGATATTGCATGTGGTCACGTACTCCCTGGAACCCCATAGTCACCCCTTCCCTGATGTGCTAGCCCAGAACATTCTCTGCCCCAATTCGCAAGACCTGTTGCTGTTTCCGTGTGCTGACAGTGTGGATTTACCAGTGTTGTCTGAGGAGGTGGTGGACAATGGCGAGACACAGGTGTCGGGGGGTGAGGTAGTTGTATGGGAAGCAAGTTACAGTGGGGACTCCTTGGGGGGGACTTTCTCATGATGGGACAGATTCAACTTGGGTGGATCAGGCACATTAACAGATGAATTTTTTGGGGGGTTTATTTAACTTTTATTTAGCAAAAATAACCACAGAGATATTTATTCGTTATCTTCTCTGCGCAGTCTGGCGTTGGGGTTCCTCACTTTGATGGCGAGCTGTGCCGCTCTCTCCACAATGGTCTGTAGCTTCTTAGATGGAGACTTTGTCAGCGATTTCAGTACAGAAGGACTTGTTGCTCATCCACAGAACCTCGTCCTCCTTGACATTGTGGACAAGGAATTTGCTGAACCCTGTGAGCAGCATGTGTTTGGTCTTCTACTTGCTACCGTATCCAATGTTGGGCAATATAGATTCGCAAGTAATATTATTTTTCACACCTATCCCAAAAATAAAAATGTATGCAGTATGCGCAAATAAAACTTGGAACTGGAATTGGAGAGAGGGCCTGTAGGTGGACCTCCGGAAAAATTGTTTGAATAGAGGGCCTGTAGGGGGCCCTCCGGAAAAATTGTTTGAAGAGAGGGCCTGTAGGTGGACCTCTGGAAAAATTGTTTGAATAGAGGGCCTGTAGGTGGACCTCTGGAAAAATTGTTTGAATAGAGGGCCTGTAGGTGGACCTCTGGAAAAATTGTTTGAATAGAGGGCCTGTAGGGGGCCCTCCTGAAAAATTGTTTGAATAGAGGGCCTGTAGGGGGCCCTCCGGAAAAATTGTTTGAAGAGAGGGCCTGTAGGTGGACCTCTGGAAAAATTGTTTGAATAGAGGGCCTGTAGGTGGACCTATGGAAAAATTGTTTGAATAGAGGGCCTGTAGGGGGCCCTCCTGAAAAATTGTTTGAATAGAGGGCCTGTAGGGGGCCCTCCTGAAAAATTGTTTGAAGAGAGGGCCTGTAGGTGGACCTCTGGAAAAATTGTTTGAATAGAGGGCCTGTAGGGGGCCCTCCTGAAAAATTGTTTGAAGAGAGGGCCTGTAGGGGGCCCTCCTGAAAAATTGTGCTAAAAGAGTGCCAGTTGGACCTCTAAAAAATGGCGTTTTTTGGGTCAGCATTAGGCAAAGACGATATGGAGGAGGAGGAGGAGTAGGAGGAGGAGTAGAGAGGAGGAATCGGATACATAAGTTATTTAAATCTTTAGCTGCTTTCCCCTGGAGGAGATTTGAATTCCGGTGAAATCCAGGCTTTGTTCATTTTAATAAGCGTCAGCCTGTCAGCGCTGTCAGTTGACAGGCGTGTACGCTTATCGGTGATGACGCCACCAGCTGCACTGAATACCCGCTCTGACAGAACGCTAGCGGCAGGGCAGGCCAGCACCTCCAAGGCGTACAGCGCCAGTTCAGGCCACGTGTCCAGCTTTGAAACCCAGTAGTTGTATGGAGCAGAGTGATCGCTACGGACGTTGGTATGGTCAGCTAGGTACTCCCTCACCATCTTTCTGTACAGCTCCCCCCTACTCTGCCTAGACTGGGGACAGGTGACAGTGTCTTGCTGGGGTGACATAAAACTGGCAAAGGCCTTGGAGAGCGTTCCCCTGCCAGTGCTGGACAAGCTGCCTGCTCGCCTCCTCTCCCCCGCTACTTGGCCCACAGAACCATGCCCTCTGCCGCTAGCGGCATCAGATGGGAAGAATTGTTTCAGCTTGTGCACCAGGGCCTGTTGATACCTATTCACTCTCATACTCCTTTCCTCTGCAGGGATGAGAGTGGAAAGGTTCTGCTTGTACCGTGGGTCCAGGAGAGTGAACACCCAGTAATCGGTGTTTGAAAAAATTCTTCTAACGCGAGGGTCACGGGATAGGCAGCCTAACATGAAGTCTGCCATGTGCGCCAGAGTCCCAACACGCAAGAATTCCCTCTCCTCACTGACCTGACTCTCCATTTCCTCCTCCTCCTCCTCCTCCAAGTCCTCCTCTTCAGCCCATACACGCTCAAGAGTTAAGGACTGAGCACTGGTACCCTCTACTGTCTCGCCGACATTCTCCTCCTCTTCCTCCTCATCCTCATCCCCCTCCTCCGATACGCGCTGAGAAACAGACCGGAGGGTGCTCTGGCTATCAAGCGACGTATCTTCCTCCACCGTCTCTGGTGACAAGCGCAAAGCATCCGACTTGATGCTGAGCAGTGAGTTTTTCAACAGGCAAAGCAGCGGGATGGTGAGGCTGATAATGGCGGCATCGCCGCTGACCATCTGTGTTGACTCCTCAAAGTTGCTCAACACCTGGCAGATATCAGACATCCACGTCCACTCCTCATTGTAGACTTGAGGAATCTGAGAGACCTGACTACCAGTTCTGGTGGAAGATGACATCTGGCAGTCTACAATCGCTCTGCGCTGCTGGTAAACTCTGGATAACATGTTTAATGTGGAATTCCATCTCGTGGGCACGTCGCACAACAGTCGGTGAGCGGGCAGTTGTAGGCGGCGCTGCGCTGCCCTGAGAGTGGCAGCATCTGTGCTCGACTTGCGGAAATGCGCACAGATGCGGCGCACCTTGGTGAGCAAATCAGACAGATTGGGGTATGTCTTGAGGAACCGCTGAACTATAAGATTGAACACGTGGGCCAGGCATGGCACATGTGTCAGTCTGCCGAGTTGCAGAGCCGCCACCAGGTTACGCCCGTTGTCACACACAACCATGCCTGGCTTGAGGTTCAGCGGTGCCAGCCACACATCGGTCTGCGCCGTGATGCCCTGTAACAGCTCTTGGGCGGTGTGCCTTTTGTCACCTAAGCTCAGCAGTTTGAGCACCGCCTGCTGGCGCTTACCCACGGCACTGCTGCTGCGCCTAGAGCTACCGACTGAAGGCGCCGTGCCCACGGATGGTAATTCGGTGGAGGAGGAGGGGTCGGAGGAGGAGGAGGCATAGTACGTCTGAGAGACCGTGACCGAGGTAGGCCCCGCAATCCTCGGTGTGGGCAGTACATGAGCGGCCCCAGGGTCATTCTCGGTCCCAGCCTCCACCAAGTTAACCCAATGTGCCGTCAGTGAGATATAGTGTCCCTGCCCGGCAGCACTTGTCCACGTGTCGGTGGTTAGGTGGACCTTCTCAGAAACAGCGTTGGTCAGGGCACGGATGATGTTCTGTGACACGTGCTGGTGTAGGGCTGGGACGGCACATCGGGAAAAATAGTGGCGGCTGGGGACGGAATAACGAGGGGCAGCCACCGCCATGAGATTTCGAAAGGCCTCGGTCTCTACCAGCCTATAGGGCAGCATCTCCAGGCTAAGCAATTTGGAGATGTGGAGGTTGAGGGCTTGGGCATGTGGGTGGGTGGAATTGTATTTCCTCTTGCGCTCCAGCGTCTGCTGTAAAGACAGCTGAACGCTGCGCTGGGACACGTTGGTGGACGCTGTGGAGGATTGTGGAGGCGAAGGTGTGGTTTTCCGTCGGGAAGCGCTCGTGTCGGGGTCCTGGGCAGGGGGTTGACAAGCAGAGGCAGCGAGTGACACAGGGGAAGGAGCAGTGGTGTGAACCGCAAGAGGTGGTGAACGGTCTTGGTTCCATTGAGTGGGGTGTTTAGCACTCATATGCCTGCGCATGCTGGTGGTGGTTAGGCTAGTAGTGGTGGCACCCCTGCTGATCCTGGTGTGGCACAGGTTGCACACCACAGTCCGTCGGTCATCCTCACTTTCTTTAAAGAACCTCCAGACTTGCGAACATCTAGGCCTCGCCACGGGAGCTTCACTACGTGGAACAGTTGCTGCTGATGCACCAGCTCTGGCCCTGCTTCTCCCTCTGGCCACACCACTGCCTCTTACAACCTGTTCTGGTGCAGCACTCGCCTCCGCCTCAGAAGCACTGTCTTCACTCGGCATATCAACCCAGCTTGGGTCAGTCACCTCGTCATCCTCCGATTCCTCAGTCTGCTCCCTCCTCGGAATTCCTCCCCTAACAACAACTTCACCACTGTCTGACAACCGTGTCTCCTCATCGTCCGACACCTCTTTACAAACTTCTTCCACTAAGTCAACATTGTCATCATCATCATCATCACCCACAGACTGCGACAGTTGGAAAACTTGGGCATCGGGAACGAGGTCAGCAGCAACCTGAGAAGTGGTTTGTGACTCTGGGAAGGGTCCAGAAAACAGTTCCTGAGAGTATGCCGGATCGCATTCCAAATTTTCCTGGGAGGGGGCAGACTGGGGGGAAGGAGGTTGAGGTGGAGGAGCCATAGGAGTGCTTTCTTGGGTAACGTGGGTGGACTGCGTGGAAGACTGACTGGTGGACAAATTACTTGAAGCATTGTCCGCAATCCACGAGATCAGCTGTTCGCACTGTTGTGGTTTCAACAGTCCTCTACCACGTGTCCCTGTAAGTTGAGACATGAAGCTAGGGAGTGTAGCTCTGCGGAATTCCCCTGCTCCCTCATCAGCGGGTACTGTCTCACCCTGCCCAGGACCACGGCCTCTGCCCCCTGCAGTAATTGAATGCCCACGCCCACGCCCTCGCCCTCGACCCTTAGCCCTGGGGTTCAACATTTTTTGTATATAGGTGTATGATAAAAAAAAAAAAAAATTAATTCCGGTAGAATTAAGTGACGTACAGAAAGTGTCACCTGGACAGATTATACGGATTGGAGCGAGTGTGCTGAACTGTGACACACAGAAAGGTTACACACAGCTGAGTAAAATGGATTTGTATCACTGAGCTAAAACAACTGAAAAAATTATTATTTTTTTTTATATTTTGTTTTTTTGGGAACGTAACGTGCCGGAACTATGGTAGGACTGACTGACACCCTGTTAACGGTGGCTATTTAGTCTGCGACCCAGACAAATGTCGCACAGAGAATTTTCCAGATCAAGCGGTAGATGATATTGGTAGCAAATGACTTGGTTGTATTGTGTGACGTACAGAAAGTGTCACCTGGACAGTATATACGGATGGGAGCGAATGTGCTGAACTGTGAAACACAGAAAGGTTACACAAAGCTGAGTAAAATGGATTTGTATCACTGAGCTAAAACAACTGAAAAAATTATTATTTTTTTTTATATTTTGTTTTTTTGGGAACGTAACGTGCAGGAACTATAGTAGGACTGACTGACACCCTGTTAACGGTGGCTATTTAGTCTGCGACCCAGACAAATGTCGCACAGAGAATTTTCTGGATCAAGCGGTAGATGATATTGGTAGCAAATGACTTGGTTGTATTGTGTGACGTACAGAAAGTGTCACCTGGACAGTATATACGGATGGGAGCGAATGTGCTGAACTGTGACACACAGAAAGGTTACACGCAGCTGAGTAAAATGGATTTGTATCACTGAGCTAAAACAACTGAAAAATTTTTTATTTTTTTTTAGATTTTGTTTTTTTGGGAACGTGACGTGCAGGAACTATGGTAGGACTGACTGACACCCTGTTAACGGTGGCAATTTAGTCTGCGACCCAGAGAAATGTCGCACAGAGAGTTTTCCAGATCAAGCGGTAGATGATATTGGTAGCAAATGACTTGGTTGTATTGTGTGACGTACAGAAAGTGTCACCTGGACAGTATATATGGATTGGAGTGAGTCAGTGCTGAACTGTGACACACAGAATGGTTCCACAGTGCTGTGTGCAATGGATTTGTATCACTGAGATAGAACAATTTAAAAAAAACAGGGTTAGATATGGCGATAGCTGCACTACTAGTGCCAGCCAGCCAAGTGACAAAAAAAAAAAAATCTTCGAGCCCTTAGAAGGGCTGTTGGGTTCTTTGTGGGTGATCCCTGCCTAACAGACAACTAAATGCAGGCCCTAACACTGTCCCTGAAAGGCAGCAGCTCTATCCCTAACGACATCCAGACGGCATCTGAGCGGAGCGCCGCGGCCAGTCGGTAGTATAGCCAACCCCTGCTATCGACATGTAAGGGCCCCACGTGATGCTGGGTGTACTGTAGAGTCTCCTGGCTTGTGATTGGCTGTGTTTTTAGGCACCAAAAAAGCATGATGCGGAAGTTGCCATTTCCTCGAGCATGGCGAGATACTCGTCCGAGCAGCGAGCACTTACGAATACCCTAATACTCGAACGAGCACCAAGCTCGGACGATTATGCTCGCTCATCTCTAACGCCACCCCATTAATTTCTATGGGACCAGGGCTGTGTAAAAAAAAAAAAAACACACAATATAGAACATGCTGTGATTTTTCCTGAATGCAAAGATGATCAGTGAAAAGCAATGTCCATGTGGATATACCCATTTAAATTAATGGGTCAGGATTCAGTTCAGATGCTACCCATTCATAACACATATGACATCTGGGTGGAAAACTCAGTCATATGAGAGAGGCTTTTAAGGGGTTATCCCATGAATAATGTAAAAATGAAAATCATACATAATCTAGTAGATGAAACTCTCTTTTTAACAAAGTTAGAACCAGACCTGTACCTCATATGTATCTAGAGATGTCCCCATTCATTGCTCGGATTGTTCTGCAAGATTTATGTCAGGTTGTCAGCTTAGGGCGCATATCCTTTCTTCAACTGCAGCTGGTGGTAGTTGAAAGATCGAACTGAGCATGTGCTTCCATTTCAATGAGGACAGAGAAATTAGTAAAAGAGCAGACAGCAGGTGGCGCTATACAGATAGTTTTAATTTAATAACTCAGTAGCTATTATACATTTTTAATTACAGGTTCTGGTTCCAGGTTCCAGGTTCTGGTTTGAAAACTGTAGAATATTTTTTGAGTGACAATTAGTGATGAGCGAGCATGCTCGGCCGAATACGGTATTCGGCTGAGCATGGCGATGCTTGGCGCCAGGCTCGAGTCCCCTCCCCGCATGTTTCTTGGCTGCTACACAGCCAATCAGCGTGCGGGGAGGTACTGGCATTCACTGTAATGCCATAGCCATGTTGGCTACTGGCATTACAGTGATTGGCTGGCCGGGAAGCATCATCTGGTGCTATATAGCACCCGGTGACATGTGACCCAGCTCAGTCAGAGTCAGGGAGAGCTGCTGCAAGAAGGGCAGATACTGTAGGGATAGAAATTTTCTAGGCAGGGCTAGTTTTTCTGTTTAAAAGACTCAAAAGTCCTTTTAAGGACTATTTTTATATCTGGCTGCAATATTTTATTTTGGGGGGGGGCAAAAATTGTGCAAGTTTGCCTGACCTAAAAACCATTTGTGCAGCGTGTGCTGTAAAACGTTTGTGTATTCCAAATACCTGATATCCGGTGTCTTGTTTTCTGCTGCTAATCAAGGCGACATTACCTACGCTGCGTCTGCTGTATAATGTTTGAACATCCAAAATACTTGGGAGTCCAAGATGCATCCAGACATCCTCAACATGCTGTTCCCAAACCATTTCAGTGGTGTTTCCATCATTTTCTGACCTTTCCCTATGAACCAGACACCCTCCCCTCTTCAGAGCAGGGGGTGCCTGGTTTAGTGCTCTGGTTCTCCCATTGACTTCCATTGTGCTCGGGCGCTCGATAGAGTACTCGAGCACCACCTAGTGTTCTACCCGAGCACCCGAGCACTACGGTGCTCGATCAACACTAGTGACAATCCCTTTAAGATTTTTAATACCATAGCAGGATTAGTAATGTAAAAGTAATGTAAAAGTGACATATACAGCTATTATTAAATGGACAGTAGCCGGTGATAGCAAACAGCCTGTTTGAAATGTTGGAGTTTATTTTTTATTTAAAAATTTTTCAAGGCAGATGTATTCTTCTCTGTTTTCTGATCTGTAAAATGATGGCTGCCATTATGAGTGATTCATGAGGAAGCTTAGGATTCCTAGAAATTAGAATTTTATAGGAAATTCTTAAAAAAATGACTCATGTAGAATCAATTCACTCTTCTCTATTGTACATTTTAATAAATGGTACAAATCTGTCTTTGGCAGCTGGCAATATGCAATTATTAGTGCATGTGGGTTCTTCTATTCTATATAAAATATTGTGCTGAGAGAAAAGCATGTTTGGAAAAAATTATATATTTTTTTAAATATTTCAATAATTTTTCTCGTTCTTTAATGACTTTTATCCTAAATGGGTTCTCCTGGATTAGAAAAACATATCTGCTTTCCTTCAGGAATGGCACCACTCTTGATATTAAAACCTCAGCCCTATTCACCTTTAACATATTCTTGTTTACTTATCATATCATAAAATCTTAGTGTGTTTTAATCTACTAACAGCGTAGAACATATCTTCCACAAGTTTATTTTGTCTTTTAAGTCTAATCTAATTTTTGCTTTCTCTTTTTCACTTAACTTTTTACAATATGGTCTTAATTTCTGATGCTTATTTTTTGTGTACTCACTTTTTAAATTGGATAGAATACATTTTTATTAAATTTAGATACAAAAATGATGTGCACCTACATATAGATATAGCAAATGCTAACCTGACACAAAATAAATATACAACTTCAGCAAGCTTTGTTAATATTTAACAAAATAAAAAGTCTTTCAAAATCAAGTCAAAATCTGCTTCAATTATGTATTTGTAGTGTTAAATATCAAGTAAAAATTTGCTACAACTGTATTATTTTAAGAATTGTATACAATTAAATGTTACAGTTTAACGAGAAAACTTTTTCTCATTTGAGACTAAAAAGCCCCTTTCCATATATTTTTTTTACTAGGGTCTATGTACTTTGTAGAAGGGGTCTCTGATTTAGGACAACCCTAAGTTGCTCACAGCAGAACTTAGCTATGAAAAAAAATCTTGTGGTAGATTTTGAATGGCCAACATATAATTTTCATTTTCCCTTGGAAATGTATAGCCAGATGCAACTTTTCCAGATGATACCAGCTGTTCACTGGGTGTTTTAGGAGCCAGATGCTTAGTGATCAGATAGTAGAACAGTTTTCTTTGAAAAAGTAGTTATCCTTTTCAAACAACATCTTTGAACTGTACATGGTAATCCCTTTGTTAAAAATTGTTCTGTCATAAAATTTTAATTTTGAGATTTGGTAATAACTCACCTCCAAATCCCCTTTGCCCCTTTGGTAGATGCCAAGTGTTGATCTAATTTTCCTGAAGTCAACTATTATTAGTGCTATCCATGGATCTACTTTTTCCAAATTGCATACCGTATACCAATACTTCACTTCTGCAGGCTGTTCATCATCTACTTTGTTACACGGCTTTAATCAATTTATTATTAAAATTTAAAAATATAGCACTTTCCATATGAATATAAGTGAAAATATATGGGGGTCTTCATTTGAAACCTTCATTATTAACCACAGTGGAGAGCTACTCCAAAAGCAACCTATCCTTCCAGAGAAGCCATCTTGTCCAGGAATCACACAGATGGCCCACTGTTCAAGCGAGAAATTCATGGCCATAACTAATAGTACATGAGCAAAAGGGGTCTTCAAATCACTGGGTCCTTCTTGGTTAAAATTTTCTGTGCATTCTTGAGACTTAAAAAGGTAGATATAGTAAAGAAGCTGTCCACATAAAGACCCCATTGATCTCTAGAAAAGCAGAGACTAGATAAATATAATTTGTGAGATGGGCGGCTGACTTTCCTCTGAGATAAAAAGCTGTATTTTCAGCTTTTTTTACTGCTGCACTTCATAGGAACATAATTGTATGGTTTCAAATTTGGTTTATAGACTGTATAAAGAAAAAGAGATTGGCATTTTAACAAGGCTATGCATAAAATTAAAATATAGGCTTAAAGGGGTTGCCTGGCTTGATGCATAAAAGAGGCAGAATGTCTTTAAAAAAAAATAAAACACAAAAAAAACTTTATTTCATAGAGCTCTATGCACTTTCTGGTCCAGTCTTGACACACAGGAAATGCTTTCTCAGACAATCACTGGGTGCGGCGGGTTACCACACCACCTAATAATTGGCTCAGCAGGCATTTCCTGCCAAGGTGGACCTGGTACACATTAAAACGGCAACAGCCCACCACTTTGCCTCTTTTCCAAAACTTTTTATCCCTCTTGACAACCCCTTTGAAACAGTATTTGTCGAAAAAAATAAGCTAATAGATTTAATGGGTTCCTATACAATTGGCCCCAGTGTATGTTTGCTTGACATAAGGTCATTTAATGGATGAGCCCCAATGGCGTGTTGGAAGCAGACAAGGATTGGCACTTGTAAAATATAATCTAACTTATTTATAAAATAGACATCAATGGATCTCAATCTATAGAAGGCATAACTATAAATGTATGCTGCACATACCATTGTGTTGCTGAACCATGAAAGCCTTTAAATGTGTTTTCCCAAATCAATACAATAAAATAATTTTTCTGCTTTTACAAATGTCACTGTAAGTATTGCTTCACCTTAAGTGAATTATCCTTCTCTTTAATATCAATTATTCTCATACAGAACAATATAATGACACCATGGCCGTGCCACCATCATTTGTCCTTGGATAGTTTGACCCTTTTAACTTCAAAGTTCTTTGCCTTCATACATTTTACAATAAATTTTCCTCTGGATGAGCTAACTAATTGCACTCTTTTATTATATTCCATCCAGAGCATAGTCTATCACTTTCCTTTCACCCCCACTTAAGCATACATGACATATGTATTGATTGGCATCACATAACACAACCAGAACATGGCTCTTTTTTAACCAGAAGTAAGTGGGTGGAAAGCATGTATAGAGGCAAATAGCGCTAAAACCTGTGAATTAGTATGCTAAAAAATGTCATTAAGTCCAGAAGATGTGTCCTCGCTGATAAAAGAACTGCAAAAAGGATGTTATTATAATGAGACATATAAGGAAGTCTAATTGTAAATCCTTCAGCGATGATTTCAATGAAGTTGTGTTCACTTTCCATTAAGAGACCAGGGCCATTTGTGTCTTCAGGAATGCACTGACATGATAAGACCTTCGGCTGTTATTCTTTATATGGTAAATGTTATTGTACCCTTAAATCATAAAAACATTAGAAAAGGATGAAAATAGTAATTCAACTTTTTGTTCACAGTAGAAAGCTACAAAAGCAGGGTAACCCTCTGGTACGGTAGGAATTATGGAACACCATGACTTATGTAACCTTAATTTGCAAATCTATCAATTCAAATTAGAATATATTGGAAGGATATGATTTTTTTTTTTTTTTTAGAATTGTAGTTTCACTTACTAGGATTTTTTTCCCCCTCTGGCTGACATGACAACCACTAGAGATAAATGGATCGATTTTATAGAATCAAAATTTGACCCAAATTCTTTGAAAAATTCATACTCTATAGAATCACAATTTTTACAAATTGAGAGGGGGTAGAGAGAGAGATAGAATAATCAAATTACACAAGTGATATGGACAAATTAGACCTGAATACATTTTAAGAAATTGGCTAGCACAATTTCTAATCTCTAGCACAAACATATGTCCCATTGCTGTACAGATGTTATCACTCATGGTCCTTGTTCCCAAGGAAGCTCACAACCTAATTTCCTTATAGCTTATACACATTGGCTAATACTATGACTCCATTGCTATCAATAATCTCTTTGGACTGTAAGGGAAAAACACATGGATACCCAGTGAGAACATATAAACTCCATGGAGATGGTAATGTGCTGCAAAACAACAGTGCAAGCCACTCTATTGCCTTAAAACATATAGCTGCTAGAGAGAAAAAGAGAAAAAGAGAAATCCGCTATGAAGCTATCAATAGAAGATTGTCGGGAACTGAATAAAAACAACTCTTTATTTGAGACAGACCAACGTACTTACCTGGCAAACGGATCAGTCCGATCACTAACCATTGATCTGTCACCAAATGAGAGTTATGTTCATTCAGTTTGTGACCATCTTCTGTCCACAGTGCTGCTGCTGATCCCCATTTTTGTCTACAGCTTCCATTACAGAGATATGAACTACAATAGTCTGTGCCCCCCAATAGGCAAATATATAGTGGTTTTCCATGGACATCTCCTGGAGTGGAGATTTCTTCCTAGCTCTGCCAATCTCCTATCACAATTTTTTTTTAATTTTCCAAGCAATTTTCTTACAAAAGCTTAAAATCGTGCAGTTTTTGCACTGACCACTATGCCTATAATATGTGAAGTATTCCTCTTCTAAAGTATACAGGTAACATATTAACAGTCACTTCATTATTATCATAGGCAGGGTTACAATGACAGATAACACCTACAATATATACAGATAATGCAGGCTCCACTATCCACAATAGGTGTTTGTCACAGCTTATCTACTCCCCACTCCCTGCAGAATGACCTCTGCACAGGTTACAAAGCTTGCCTAGAAACAATCTCTCATCAAAGTCTATAAGGTCAGCTTCTGTCCAATGTCTTGACATTGTCCAAAGGCTTGACATATTTTAGACCTAGTGGCAAGTACACTACATGATCTTAGAATTTTGTTTAGATATAGTGACATGGAAAATAAAAAACAAAATAAATAAAATTTCTTAAAAATGTGTTCAACATAAAAACTTGATTTAACCAACAAGTCATTTTCTAATGAGTAATTCCATTTAATCAGCAGAGGAGGGGCAGAGAGGAGCGGTAGTTCATGAATATGAGGATTCATTGAGCTGTTAGGACCCAGGAGTTATTACAGAATAAGGGCTCATGCACACAAACGTATTTTCTTTCCTTGTCCGTTGCGGGTTTTTTTTGCGGACCATATACAGAACCGTTCACTTCAATGTGTCCGCAAAAAAAAAAAAAAGAAGTTACTCCATGTGCATTCTGTTTCCGTATGTCTGTTCCACAAATAAATAGAACATGTCCTATTATTGTCCGCATTACAGATAAGTATAGTACTGTTCAATTAGGGATCAGCTATTCCGTTCCGCAAAATACGGAATGCACACGGATGTTATCCGTATTTTTTGCAGACTGCAAAATACATATGGTCGTGTGCATGAGCCCTAAAGCTGGTGAAAGATCCCCTTTACAGTGTCTTGTGTTATACAGTAATAACATGCTCTGATTTGTTTTTTGAATCTTTGTAAATTAAAAACTCCCAGTGCCAGAAATGAGTTCAGCATGCTGCCTAATGAAGACTTCACAGAAGCCTAAAAATAACGCTTTCTGAAATAAGGCTACAACTTCTGTATATTATTGTTCAGAGCTTCAGGGGAGTTACTGATCTTCCAATTACTAATATACCTGCTGATCTGCTGTCTTATGGCTCTAACAGTAAAAGTGCCAAAACTGAGACAAAAATATCCAATCATATGAAACAACAATGTTCAAAATTATCCTCCTGATAGCTACAACCCCTACAGCGACATATCAGTCACAATGAACCCTCTGTGCAGACAGACCTATTGTGGGTCATTTATGAATGGCTGTAGCTCTAGGAAAGAGCTCCCAAACTCTAAAATCACATTTCCAAAGAATATAAACCCATATATTTTACTTCCAAAACCCAAATAGATATGCATGCAATAGGGTGGATTATGAAATGTCAACCCACTGATGAAAAGTATACAACTATGGCAGTTATTTATGGCAATATATATACATGAATCATTCACTGCCATTAGGCAAAACCACTGCCTTGAGGAATTGTACTAGGTCTGTTTTAATAGTTAAATAGGTGGAATATGACAAAGCAACCCCCACAAATGCCAGGACCTAAGGTTTCCCAGCAGACCATTGCCCAGAGCATCACACTGCCTCTGCCAGCTTGTCTGTCTTCTTCCCATAGTTTATCTAGGTGTCATCTCTTCTCAATGCAAATGCACACGCTTGTCCCCATGATGTAAAAGAAAACATGAATCATCAGACCGGCTTGTCTTCTTTCACTACTTCATGGTCTAGTTCTGATGCTGATGCGTCCACTAAAGGTGCTTTCATTTGGTGGGCATGGGTCAGCATCAAGCACTCAGCAGAAAGCTATGATTCGCTGCATGTTCTGACAACTTTGTATCATTGTCAATATTAAGTTTTTTCATCAATTTTTGCTATAGTAGCTCTATTATGGGATCAGACCAGATTGACTAGGCACCCTTGGCCTTGTCACTTTTTCTTTCCTCAGACCACTTTTGGTAGGTACTAACCACTGCCTATTGGGAACACCCCATGAGACCTGCTATTTTGGAGATCATCTGATCTAAATCCTTAAACTTTTCCTGCATCCTACACATTAATTTTAAGAACTATAACTTGATCTAAACTTAATAAATAATAACAGGAAATTGTTGAAAAGACGAGACATTTCTAAAACCATTGGATTCCATTAAACCACAATGATGATCAATATTTCAAACTCAAGAAGACCCGGAAAGGCTAGTATTCTTCAGGAATGCTTAAAGATGTCAATATGACTCCAATTGAACCAAGAAGTCACAGCACATCATAGATCTTACATAGAGATGAGCTAACATAACTTGGTGCTCGTTCGAGTATTAGGGTATTCGCATATGCTCGCTACTCGGACGAGCATATCGCGATCCTAGAGGAAATGGCAACTTCCTCTTCCTGCATGTTAGCTGCCTTTTTTCAGCCAATCAACATGCAGGAGAGTCTTTGGTACCTCCTAGCATCACTTGGGGCCCCTACAAGTCGATAGCAGGGATTGGCTGGCCAGATCAGATGACCTGGGAATATAAGAATCTGGTCCCTCGCTGCTCGCGTCATACGCCGTCTGCATGAGATTAGGGATAGAGCTGCTGTCTGTCAGGTAGAGTGTTAGGGCCTTAATTTAGTTGTTGGTTAGGCAGGAATCACCCACAAAGAACCCAACAGCCCTTCTAAGGGCTACAAGCACGTTTTTTTTTTGGTCTCCTCCTGGCTGCTGGCTGGGAATTGTAGTGCAGCGACCGCCATCTTGGCAGCACACTGTTGGGGCGTGAAATTAGAATCTGGTTAGGCACGAATCATCCACAAAGAACCCAATGCTCCTTCTAAGGGCTACAACGACATTTTTTTTTGTCCTCCTCTCGGCTGCTGGCTGGGACTTGTAGTGCAGCTACCGCCATCTTGGCTGCACACTGTACACTGGTGGCAGAAAGGGGACAGCACATGGTCCACACAGACCCCAATGAAATTGCCCAAAGTCCTCTCAGTACTCATTTTTGCTGCTGCTGTACCTTGGCTTGCTGGGATTTGTAGTGCAGTCTAGGGAATAAGTTTTGTCACTCAGTTATATAAACTACAGTCCAGTGAACAATTGTGAGGTGTGCTGTACAGCAGCGTCAGTCTATAAAATAAGTTTTTTTCACTCAATTATATAAACTACAGTCCAGTGAACAATTGTGAGGTGTGTGATACACTAGCCGCAGTCTAGAGAATAATTTTTTTCACTCAATTATATAAACTACAGTCCAGTGAACAATTGTGAGGTGTGCGATACACTAGCCGCAGTCTAGAGAATAATTTTTTTTCACTCAATTATATAAACTACAGTCCAGTGAACAATTGTGAGGTGTGCGATACACTTGCCGCAGTCTAGAGAATAATTTTTTTCACTCAATTATATAAACTACAGTCCAGTTAACAATTGTGAGGTGTGCGATACAATAGCCACAGTCTAGAGAATATTTTTTCACTCAATAATATAAACTACAGTCCAGTGAACAATTGTGAGGTGTGCGATACACTTGCCGCAGTCTAGAGAATATTTTTTTTTCCACTCAATTATATAAACTACAGTCCAGTGAACAATTGTGAGGTGTGCGATACACTTGCCGCAGTCTAGAGAATAATTTTTTCACTCAATTATATAAACTACAGTCCAGTGAACAATTGTGAGGTGTGCGATACACTAGCCGCAGTCTAGAGAATAATTTTTTTTCACTCAATTATATAAACTACCGTCCAGTGAACAATTGTGAGGTGTGCGATACACTTGCCGCAGTCTAGAGAATAATTTTTTTCACTCAATTATGTAAACTACAGTCCAGTGAAAAATTGTGAGGTGTGCGATACACTAGCTGCAGTCTAGAGAATAATTTTTTTCACTCAATTATATAAACTACAGTCCAGTGAACAATTGTGAGGTGTGCGATACACTTGCCACAGTCTAGAGAATAATTTTTTTTCACTCAGTTATATAAACTACAGTCCAGTGAACAATTGTGAGGTGTGTGATACACTAGCCGCAGTCTAGAGAATAATTTTTTTCACTCAATTATATAAACTACAGTCCAGTGAACAATTGTGAGGTGTGCGATACACTAGCCGCAGTCTAGAGAATAATTTTTTTCACTCAATTATATAAACTACAGTCCAGTGAACAATTGTGAGGTGTGCGATACACTAGCCGCAGTCTAGAGAATAATTTTTTTCACTCAATTATATAAACTACAGTCCAGTGAACAATTGTGAGGTGTGCGATACACTTGCCGCAGTCTAGAGAATAATTTTTTTCACTCAATTATATAAACTGCAGTCCAGTGAACAATTGTGAGGTGTGTGATAGACTAGCCGCAGTCTAGAGAATACATTTTTATTCTCAGTTATATAAACTACAGTCCAGTGCAAAATTGAGTGTTTTGCGGTGCAATAGCTGGAGTCTAAAGACTACATTTTTTTTGCCTCAGATAGTAATTCTACTGTCTACTGAATACGGTTTTGGCCTCAACTATTAACTTGACAGTTTGGTGAATATACAAAATGTTGAACCCAAGGGCTAAGGGTCAAGGGCGTGGGCGTTCAATTAGTGTAGGGGGCAGAGGCCGTGGTCCTGGGCAGGGTGACACTGTACATGCTGATGAGGGAGCAGTGGAACACCGCAGAGTTTCGCTCCCTAGCTTCATCTCGCAACTTACTGGGTCACGTGGTACACCACTATTGAAACCACAACAGTGCGAACAGGTGATGACGTGGATAGCGGACAATGCATCCAGTAATTTATCCACCACCCAGTCTTCCACGCAGTCCACCCACGCTAGACAAGGGAGTAGACCTCTGTCTCCTCCAGCTCAACCTCCTTTCCCCCCAGCCTGCCCCCCCCCATGGAAAGTATGGATTCAGATCAGGCATACTCACAGGAACTTTTTTCAGGACCCTACCCAGAGACACAAACCCCTGCTCAACAGCAACCTGAGCAGTTGCTCTGTCCCGATGCCCAAAATTTTGAATTTTCGCAGTCTGTGGGTGATGAGAGTGTGGAATTAGTGCAAGTAGTGCGTGAAGAGGTGTCGGATGATGATGATGATGATGATGAGACACGGTTGTCAGACAGTGAAGTTGTTGTCAGTAAGTCGGAGGGGGGAGCAGAGTGAGGAATCGGAGGAAGAGCTGGTGGATGATGAGGTGACTGACCCGAGCTGGGTTGGTAATCCAACTCAAGACAGTGCTTCTTAGGGGGAGGCAAGTGCAGCACCAGAACAGGTTGGAAGAGGCAGTGGGGTGGCCAGAGGGAGAAGCAGGGCCAGAGCAGGTAGATCAGCAACTGTTTCACAGAGTCAAGTTCCCGTGCCAAGGCCTAGATGTTTGCAAGTCTAGAGGATGACCGACGGACTGTGGTGTGCAACCTGTGTCACACCAAGATCAGCAGGGGAGCCACCACTACCAGCCTAACCACTACCAGAATGCGCAGGCATATGAGTGCTAAACACGCGACTCAGTGGAACCAAGGCCGTTCACCTCCTGCGGGTCACACCATTGCCCCTTCCCCTGTGTCACATGCTGGCTTGGCGAGTCCACCCCCCGCCAAGGACCCCAGCACGAGCGCCTCCCGCCCTACAACCACCCATTCACCTGCATGATCCTCCACAACCTCCACCCATGTGTCCCAGCGCAGCGTTCAGCTGTCTTTGCAGCAGACATTTGAGCGCAAGCGCAAATACAATTCCAGCCACCCACATGCCCAAGCCCTAAACGTCCACATCTCCAAATTGTTGAGCCTGGAGATGCTGCCCTATAGACTGGTAGAGACTGAGGCTTTCCGCAACCTGATGGCGGTGGCTGTCCCTCGGTACTTGGTCCCCAGCCTCCACTATTTTTCCCGATGTGCCGTCCCAGCCCTACACCAGCACGTGTCACAGAACATCATCCGTGCCCTGACCAACGCGGTTAGTGATGAGGTCCACCTAGTACTGGCGGGCAGTGACACTATATCTCCCTGATGGCACATTGGGTTAACTTGGTAGAGGCTGGGATCGAGTCTGACCCTGGGGCTACTCATGTAATGCCCACACCAAGGATTGCAGGGCCTACCTCGGTCACGGTCTCGGTCAAGAGGTTATGCCTCTTCCTCCAACCCCTCCTCCTCCTCCTCTTCGCACAGAAATGCTGAGCCAACAGGCAATGTTTCTGAGGGCCAACTGGAGCTCTATACAAACAATGTTTACGGAGGGCCACCTACAGGCCCTCTCTCCAATAAATTCTTTAGTAGCGTCAAATACAGACACTCAAAAAAAAATTTTACATGAGGGAGTGTCTCCCCGTCTGCCATCATGTTCGTTCAGGCTGTCCGTAGGTACACCACCTCTGTCTTCCGCAGAAGTGGCCACTATGAGGAAGGCCACGGCAAGAACATCCCCTTTTCTATTGAGAACAAGTGGAGACTTGTAGGAGGATGACACTTTTCTTCGGCAGTGGATTCACCTTCCCCATTATCATTGCCAGACAACAGTTGGTGAAAAAGTAATTGGCAATGATGAAGAAAATGTAACGGTGCAGTGGACCGTCTGTGAAGCAAACCTATATATTCCCATCATGCCAGCCATGGGTTGTACATAAACTAATAACAGGAAAAACAAAAAAAATATTTTACAGAAGGGTCAACTACAGACACTCCAAAACAATTTTTTAGGAGGGTCAACTTCGGACACTCCAAAACAAATTTTTGGGAGGCTCACCTACAGACATTTGACTGCAATCTCAGTCTGACCAAGGCATTGGTGGTGTCACTGCCATGCTGTGTCAGGCTAAATTTTTGGGTGGTTCACCTTCTACCTCAATCTAACTTGGTCACTTGTTGGTGTCACTACGCTGTCACCATGCTGTGTCAGGCTTATGCCTGTGTCATGGGGCGGGGGATAGCACAGCAGTGCCAGCATGAGCAGTGGTGTCACCTGCAGGCGGTGATGGACCTTCATTGCACCTAGATGGGTGCTTTCCTAACATGTGCCAGCACATGTGCTTTGCCCATCTTGGTCTGGATCAGCACAATTGCTTTGAGGGTCACCGCCAGGCTGTTGCCCAGAATTTGGCATAATGGTATGATTAGGCAGCCTCAGAGGCATCCATGCATGCTGCCCCTGCTGTTTTCTGTCCATTTCCGTGGTGTTTCCATCATTTTCTGAGGTTTCCAGGTTTTCACGCAACCTTCCCTATACAGAGCCCCGGTCCCCTGCAAAAAATGCTCGAGTCTCCCATTGACTTCAATGGGGTTCGTTATTCGAAACGAGCACCCGAGCATCGAGAAAAATTTGATTCGAATAACGAGCACCCGAGCATTTTAGTGCTTGCTCATCTCTAATCTTACATATAACTTTTCTAGCCTATTGTCAATGTGTTGAACATGTAAGAGAAAGTGAGAGAAACAGGGCAAAAATGAAGTTACTGGTGTGGGTTGGAAGTGGGGGGGATATCTCAACATAAACCATTCAACACGAAGATGATTCCAGAGCCATATAGAAATGTCATATGGGAAGAAAACTTGATAGGTCCCTTTATTTCTGTAGAACGTATCTATAGAATAGGAATGCTTACATAAAGGTCTTCCAGGAATCAACATTGAGAGGTCATTAGAATAAAGCATCAATGTATGACTGATGATGATACCACCCAGGATCTCCCATGATGCTTGCTGGACCTCCATGAGTCTATCAATGCAATATTCAACACAGTGTACTGTAACAAAGTAAATGGGATTGAGCTTGGATTGAGCTTCCTTCATTATGCTGATTGACGAGATCCTCCCCAACCACATATTATTAGTTATCCTTGGAATACACCATTAATATGACATCATATACAAGAAAACCCTTTACATTTAGATTGTATTACGTCTATTATAGAACTTTAATGGTCACTAACTTTTCATACAACTCTACATAAATCCATAGTACAAGTGACCTTTTTGTTATGTTTTATTATGAGAAATATCTAGTTTACCTATAATCCAGCTATTTACCTCCCCCCACCTGCTAAATTGCCTTAATCCCATTCAAGATGGACCAGCTCCATGGTTCATATTACACATGTCAATACCAGTCTATAGTGAGGGGAATGGAGTGTGATCAGGAGCAGGCGTGAGACACTAAAGAGACTGCACGGCTACATGGAAAGTTTCTATTTCAGTATTAAGTGCTAAATTCACAAACATATGGTCAGTACTTCTCTGTAATGTTCTCCATGATCCTGGGGCTGGTTCTGAGTGAGTAAGAGAAGGTTAGGAAGCAGATTCTCCTCTACTTTCTGTGTGTATAGTGGATTAGTAAAACATAAAAAAAATGCAACAGCACTCTATGAACACAAACAATGAAATGAGTACATACAATACTGCCATACTCACTATCTACATGATACTAACACTACGTTGTAAATGGGAGATTCTTGGAGGATGCAGGCTTCACATGCATGCTAAGCCAACATTATATTGTACCTCTCATGGTGCCAAAATGGCCTCCACTGATTTCAGGGAATGCAGGTTCCACATGCATGCCGAGCCCACACAATATGATACCTCCTTGGTGCCACACTGACCTCTGTTATGCTCAGGGAATGCAGGTTCCACACAATGCTGAGCCCACTATGTATTCCACCTCTCCTGGTGCCAACTGGCCTCCAATGCATATAGGGAGAGCAGGACACAGCTTTATGCTAGCACTAATTAAAATCAGCCTGTAAGGCAAACAGGTTAGTTAGGAGTGCACGACCGAAATGGTGGTGGAGTCAGCCACGCCTCCACCTAAACTGCAAGAAAAACTGGGGGTCAGTCAGCACATCCAAGTATGCAGGTGCACGTCACCATGGCTGCAAATAGAAAAGTAAAACATAAAAAAAATGCAACAGCACTCTGAGAACACAATGAAATGAGTACATTAACTACAGAGTATGCAGGCTCCACATGCATGCTAAGCCGACATTATATTGTACCTCTTATGGTGCCAAAATGGCCTCCACTGATTTCAGGGAATGCAGGCTCCACATGCATACTGAGCCCACACAATATGATACTTACTTGGTGCCACACTGACCTCTGTTATGCTCAGGGAATGCAGGTTCCACACAATACTGAGCCCACTCTGTATTCCACCTCTCCTGGTGCCAACTGGCCTCCAATGCATATAGGGAGAGCAGGACACAGCTTTATGCTAGCACTAATTAAAATCAGCATTGTGTGGAGCCTGCATCCTCTGTAGTTAACAGAGGCTGCTATGGCACTTAGTGACTATGGCGTTTAGTGTTAGGGTCCCATCAAAGAGATCGACTTGATGTATGGCAGACAGGCACAGATAATTTTTGTACAAAATTATTTGCCAAGAGTCTCACATTTACAACGTAGTGTTAAGGTCCTTTTACACGGGCCGATTATCGGCCGAAAAATCGTTCCTAGGAATGCTAGTGCCGATAATCGGCCCGTGTAAAAGTGGCCCTAATCAGCCGACGAACGAGCAAAACGCTCGTTCGTCGGCTGATTGGATCTTTTGTAGAAACCAAAAGATCCAATCTGTCGGGCGCACATCGCCCTGTGTAAACAGGCGATGTGCGCCTGACAGTATGGAGCTTCCCGGCCGCACGAGCGATACAGCGATCACTCGTGCGGCCGGGCGCTCGATTCGTCGGGCCGTGTAAAGGCTCCCTGCCCGAGCGCCGATATCGCTGATCGGCGCTCGGGCAGGGAGAAGAATCGGCCCGTCTAAAAGGGCCTTTAGTATCATGTAGATAGTGAGTATGGCAGTATTGTATGTACTGATTTTATTGTTTGTGTTCGCAGAGTGCTGTTGCATTTTTTTATGTTTTACTTTTCTATTTGCAGCCCTGGTGACGTGCACCTGCATACTTGGATGTGCTTACTGATCCCCAGTTTTTCTTGTGTGTAAAGTGGATGACACTTAGTCTCCACCTACCATGTCTAAGAGAACTGCAAACTACACATTCATTATACACAGAGAAAAACTGCTAAAAATGCCAGATACAAGTGATATCATAGCCAAAATGAGTGTTATTCCTCATATACACACTCTGTAGTATTAATTAATGTAAAGTTTGTTTACATGTTAGTGATGCTTTAAAGTCCTGTGAGGAGGCCTAATTTCAGGATCGTTGATGATATAACAAATTGATCACACTTGCTTATTACGATTGTTCGCTCCCATGCAGTTTGCATATTGTCATCAACACATCCCTTGTTTACATAGAAGATATGTTGCTGATCAAAAAAGATATGATCACCTATCAATAAATGAGCAAACAGTGACAGTGGGCAATGATCAGGAATAAACATTCTTAATATATGGGCAGATAATCTTTCAGATCATTGCTAACAAGCATTCGTATGAACGTTTGTTAGAGATGATCTGTCAGTGTAATACTGCCGCCAATTACCCAATGAATGAACAAACGCTCGTTCATTGGGTAATTGGAATCTTTCATCAGGTTGAAAATTCTTGTATGCCGGCAGCAGATCGTGCTGTGTAATAACAATCTGCTGCCGGCAAACAGTGATTCAGTATGGGGGTGAGCTATAACATTAGCAATTGCTCCTCCCTTTACTGAGGAGAAGATTGCTTCTTGTAATGGCATTGGTCTCCTCCACTGATGAACAGGCGATTGCCAGGAAGGAATGCTTCTCTCCTGACAATTGCCTGCCTGATCTGCTTGTGTAATATTAGCCGTATTTAGTTTTGCTTGGCCATTCGTTCGCCCCTGTAAAAGAGCCCTAAAACACACAATACAAACCCACAAACTATGTTCTAAATGTATGCACCAGGCTGCTTTTCATCTAGAAGAACATGTTCTGTATTAATTGTAGTTTGCCTGACTTAAATGTTATGTTTGCCCATGAATTATACTCATTTTGTATAGACATACACATAGATTTTCCATCACATTCCTCCCCACCCTTGTTATACTATTGGATGTATCAATAAAGATATTAGCAGCATAAACAATATTATCTGATTTACCTGTCTACCTTATATGCATTGAATGCAACTCATCATCACCCATCAGGAATCATTTCCCATGCTAATTATGGGTTAATTTAGAAGCCTTCATAAAGGGCAGTCAGCTCAGAATATGTAAATCACTATGTAATATACAGAACAATGAGCACAGAGGGTGTACTTAAAATTCTTTGCATACCATGTTGTCTAGTTTGTGGAAAATTCTATGTTTAATATGCATAGAATAGAGACAATGTATTCATTTACCGTTGCATAAAATCTTGAACTCAGCAGGAGTGCAAAGGAAAGACAAGTACAATGTGTTGTGTGCGGTCACACATGAATATTGTAGTTTATTTGCACCTTCAAAATCTTGACTATTGTGCAACCATTACTATATGGAAATACTTTGCCCACAAGGGTCTAAGCTGAGATACTATTCGTCCAGCACATGGCACACACTCAAACTTAAAGAGTTTTTGTCAGTAGGGTCAACCCTATGAAGCTAGGCCTGGTAGAGTTGCTCCTGATGAGGAAAGCCATACCTCATTGAGGTTCCTCCATTGTACCATTCCTGAGAAAAATAACTTTTTACTAATATATAAATTAGGTCTTTGGTGCGCAGAAAGGCAGGGTCAAGCCCCTTTGAGCATCAAAGCATTTCTGATCTGCACTTAGACCTCTCCCCCATACTTAATTGACAAGGGCCAGAAATCTTGACTGTAATTTTCCACCTGCACCGCAGTCAACTCTGTTGATAAATGTACAACTGCCTCTGCAGTGCAAAGATGAGCACCTCTTCCGGGTGGAGGATGACATCATCCATGCCGCTGGCAGAAGGAAAGGCAGATGCACACTACTGTGCAGCAGGGCACCCAAAGAGGCCAGTGTTCACGTGTTGTCGGTGTGACATCACCACTACAGCTGGGTGAATAGAGCCCGACTGGGAGAACCGGAGAGGTGGTGTGGGATCGGTCAGGTAAATACTTACCACTCCTTTATTGCAGGAGTATCTCGAGGGTTGTCTAGTTTCCATCGGAAATTGGGCAACCCCTTTAATACATGCATAGGTTACATCAACAATCATTTTAATTTCTATATGGGAGCTCCAATGAATAAGTGGTCACACGTGTCCATACTAGGTTAAATAAAGAAAGAATAGCACCCTCAGAGACTAGAGAGTGGAAGGGGAACTGCATATAGGTCCTTGTCTGTGTAGAGTCTACTGTATAACAGTGTTTACCAACATTCCAAGACCAGGTGAACCCCACTTAAATTAATTAAATCAAAGTATCCTCAGGGCAACTGTTGTACGCTACGCTGTACATCAGAAGCAGGCATCAGGTTGGTGGAAAATATTCTGTCCACTTGCTAGCGCCAGTCGAAAATAACAGCATGTCCATTAGTGCTCGTTACTCACATTTGCACATAGAATTATCATTCGTTTGTCCCCATACAGTCTTCATTTATCAGCAGTCTCCTGTTTACACACAGATTGAGATGAGCAAATTGATTCTAAATTAATTACATTTGTCTTGAACTTCCCCAAAATTCAGATTCCAGCCGAATCAGAATCTTTTCAGATTTGATTCGGAATAATTTCTCAAAATCTCTGCCACCATTTTGCAGGTCAGAAGAAAGAGAAGAAGGCATCTGCCACCAATAGGGGGGCATTTTTGGACTATTTTTTTAAATTAGAAATGAAATCCTACAGTGCAGTATGTTATTAAATAAGCTGTTTGTTACCACCCGTTTACCCATATCCATATACTGTATGTTGCTGTCACTTTGACATTACTAATGCTGTCTTGGAATTAAAGATCTTGAAAAGGACTGGAGAACTCAAAGTTTTATACACAGCTTTTCAGGACAGTTTGAGCACTTCTGATTCAGGTGGAGTTTATTTGTACCTTAATTAAACATGGGGAAGTTCACTCCAATCTACACAGGGAGATGTCCTGCCAAAAAACATTACTTTTTGAGGCTGCACAAAAGATGCCATTACCCAACCAATGATGAAATGCTTGTTTGCTGGGTGGTAGGTATCATGTTGATAGAGGGCAATGATCAAAAATGAACAATGTTTGGCCCCTGTAATTTACATATCTTGTAGAGACATATAATGTTTGAGTACATGTACCACAAGTTTACAACCTAGGGTCTATAGTGTTGTCTGACCTTATCTTGGCCTCCAGTAGTATCATGATATTGAATTTGCTCCAGAGGTGGACAGGCCATAGACCCCACAGGGAATTTTTGCAGTGGCCTGATGCCCATAGGGCTACCCAACCCCTGCTCAATGCCACTGGCCAGGTACATAATACTGGGATAACTATAGGGGTCATTATTAGAGGAAGTCCATGCAGCATGTTGAAGGTAGTTCTGATTTGATATTGTGGCCTACATCATACCTCCTAAACCCCTGTTCCCTATCCATATTCGAGACAACTGAAAGAGAAGGGAGATAGAACATGACAGCTGTTGATGGCCACCACAGAGGAATAACCTCTGGGGAGGTGTTTTGTGCTGCACTGTGGTATTTTGTTCTGTCAGATGATATTCTATGCTGCACTATGGTATTGCGGCTTGTGTTGCCTCTCCTTCTGTTAGCCTTGACCCACTTATAACATTGGGGCAACTTTTAGGCTTTTTCTAGGGCCACTTGAAGCTCCCAGTCTGCCCTTGATTCCCTCTAATGTTAAAAATATAACTCTGCAGCCTCTGCTCCTTTAATGATAATGAGGTGACTTCTTTGACTCTGTCCTAGTCTACACAGAAAAGTTGGTAAGTGTTTGTGCCCCATTTAGAAAACAGAAATATTTCTGTATGAATAGTTACATTTATAAAAGAAAAACAAACAAAACAAATAGCAAAATGTCAGAAAAAGAGTGTGCTAAAAACCTGATTAAAATAATGTCATCTCCTGATGATCCTAACCCTTTATATAAAGCATGTAATATGCTATTGTACTGCACAGAGCGATGAGACATAATCTACCACTAAATCACTAAGGTGTTGCTTTTACTTAACACTATTTTTTGTTGCATTCAGAACACATTAAACTGCCAATAAAAAGGTATCAGACTGCGGGGAGATGAGCAAACACAACAAATGAGCAGCGTATTTTGTAGTCTGTTAGCACAGTTGTATAGCATAGAAATAATATTGGATTTTTATAAGTAGGGTATTTTTTTTCCTTTTTTTAGAAGAATATGTAGCAGAGAAAAAACATTTTTTGATAGTGTAAATATTTTCTTTGGAAGCACTAGATGAGGGATTAGTTATTTTAAACTACAAAAGCAAAATTACTAATAATGATTGGTTTCAAGTAATTAAATGCTTTTATGCAAATTCATGAACCGTAAATATGACCTGGGAACAAAAGACTGCTTAACAGTTAGTATTAAGCAATACATTAGTGTATCAATTAAACAGAACTCTGGTTGGATGAAAAGGATGTAGATGTGTTACCATGGAAACCTGAATGGTGTAAGGCGTAACACCCAAATTGAAATGGAGATACGCTGCAAAATGTTTGCAAATATGTCTCAAAACTTATGTTCATTTACAAATTACTAATTGAATGTGATTTTCTCAGTGCGAGAGGCAAACATTCCTCGCTTGCTTCTGTTTACTAAACTGTAGAAGAAGTGTCAGTGCTTTTCAAGTTCAAATTTTACCAATTGGGAAAAAAAAGTTTTCACATTAAGAATATGATACAAGTGTGAGAAAGAAACAGATGAAAATATGTAGTAGAGATGCATTTTCCTGGGGTTGCATTTTTGTGCATCATTGCATCTCATTGAATTAAAGGGGTATCCAGGGTACCCATTGAAGTGAAAAAACCTGACACAGCCCAAGGACATGAGGGGTACAGGGTCTTTAACAAAGACACCATCTTTTCTAATCCTGTAAATCTCTTTTAGTTAAATCAAGACATCTAATCTGTAATCCTATACAAAACCACAGAAAGCACAGAGGTATAACCTTAAAGGGAACCTGTCATCTCCGAAACACCCCCTGAACTAGAGTAAGTGTTGTTTAGTGTAAGTGATGCTGAATTCGAATATGAAAGTTTTATCTTCATACTCTCTTCCATTCCGACGCTGTGCTCCCACAAACCAGCAGTAAAATGCACTCAGTGGACTCTTCTTTGAGTCGTCTCCATTATGTGAGTGAGCACCGGAGTCCAGTGAGTGCATTTTACTGCAGGTTTGTGGGAGCACAATATCAGAATCGAAGTGAGTATGAAGATAAAAATTACATAACCGGACTCAACGTCACTTACACTATACACCGCTTACTCTAGTTCACGGGGTGTTTTGGAGATGACAGGTTCCCTTTAAGTAATCGAAATTGAAAATCTCAGTTCTACTATGGCTGAAAAACCTGGAGACAAAAAAGTATTTAAAGGGGTTATCCAACACCTAAAATGCCCCCCAAAATGCCCAGGCACCTCATACTTACCCCGCTCCCCGACACACAGATTGCTCCAGATGCTCGGATGGCCAAATATCCAGCGACGGGGTGGGGAGGTTTACCTGGGTGGGGATTTAGGGATGCCTTCAGCTGTCAAGTGCACATGCAACAGGTAATCCATTCGTGAAGAGCCTGCTGACGCCATCTTGATTAAAGATTCACGGCAAAATCTCTCAAAGTATCATACATCACCGCGCATGCGATTTCACAGGATCTTCAATCAAGATGCGGCGGCAGGCTCTTCATGCTCAAACAGATGAGGTAAGTATGAACTTTTTTACCCCATTTCAGGGAAAATCCATTCGTTACAACGAAGCATGAGGAAATTTGGCTTTGCGACAAATAAAATTTTCCCTGAAATACGGATCAAAGTCCACTTCATGCACTTCTATTCGCTCAACACTAACAAAAACAATAAAATAAAAAGATAAAATAAATCAAAACAACTTGTATATTTTTTTTATCTATGGAGGCTGAAACAGTGGATGCTATTACAAATGTCTCGGATTCGGACAGTTACACAGAGAGTAATAGAGCACAAAAGAAGATGGGTCCCTCAAAAACCATGCAAAATGTGAATCCTGCCAACCAGGACAACAAAAGAAGCAAACAGAAAATACGTCCAAAGAGCTAGCAAGAAACACAAATGGACTATAATCCAAGTAACTGCCCGTGGGTCGCAATCACAAGTATTGAATGATGCTATAAATGAAGACATTACAGTTGTTAATTTATCGGCATGTGTATTGTCATTGTCACAGCTAGTGATGAGCAAAGTGCTTACAAATTCAATTCGGCTGATTTGCCAAAATTCACAAAGAAATTTACTTTGTGACGAATTATGTCATCACAAAGTGTATTTCTTTGTGAGCATTGGGCGCAATGACAGGGAATGGCAATTGTACCAACCACTGTCATTGAAACCCTCAGCTGCCACGTTCATCACTGATTTCTATATCTGAGATGACCATTGAGGCCTGTTGGGTTAATATGTAAAAAATAAAAAAATCTCACCTTATCCATTTGATTGCGAAGAGTCTGTCATGCTCCTCTTGATTTAAGATCCAGCACAAAATCTTGCGTGATGCACAGTGATGTCATTAGGCTGGCTGGTGTGGTGACATCATACATCACCACAAATTAGATTTTGCGTGGGATCTTCAATAAAGATGGCAATGGCGGACTCGTCCCACACAAATGGTTGAGGTGATTATGACTTTTTTACTGCCATTTTAAGAAAAATGTATTAATCACCACAAATCATTAGGAAATTCAGCTTTGCAGCGAATCACATTTTCTCTGAAATTGAGATCGATGTCCACTTTGTGAACTTCGATTTGCTCAACACTAGTCACAGCTAAAGATTCTAATTTTGAGCCTAATTTTGTGCCATCTACAAAGTTTGTTTTTTACTGAACTTTTAGGGACATAAATAAGTTTGTTAGACTATTAACTGTCAAAAAACATTTTTATACAGTGACTGATGAAGCATCAGGCGAGAACCATCTTTCAGTTAAAGCAAGTTTGGGCCAAGCAACAGTCAAGAACAAATGGTATACCAATAAAAACTGAGAAGGAGCATCCGCATTTGATGTTAATGGGAAACGTACTGCCAATCCTGACTTTTATCCATTGCAGAGTTGCAATCCAGTCATGCAACACTTGGTCAAACAGAATTTGAGAAACTTGATGAAAAAGAAATACACTTACAGTAATACCACAATGGAGTAGTGAAGGGCTTTGAAAGAATTAAGAGAGAATCAACGTACTACAGTGAAAATTTTGGAGAAGAGAGGGTCCATTGTTGTTCTAGATAGAACCCTGTAAGAAAAGGAAATTATGATAAAAGGGTCTATAGGAAGATGGATTCACATCCAACAGAAGTTATACATAATAAATATAAATGCATCTTAGATGAAGGATTGCAGTTGGGAATTCTGATAGATCAGGCAAGGGCCATGAATCTATCACAACCAGTTATTGACATTTTCACATCTTCCCCTAAGACAAATAAACGGCTCTTCCCTCCGCCATTTTGCCTGATTATTGCCAGCATAGGATCTTTAACCAAGAGATTATGTACCTGGCTAGATGGCTATATCCAATTTATAATCAAGCAGTTGCTAAGGTACATAAAGGATACAACTGAGGTCCTGAAGTCAATGGAAAGCATACAGTGGCAGTAACTCTACATGTGGTTATCCTGTTATGTTAACTTCACTAAGTGAGGCATTACGATAATTCACCAACTACAGTAATGAACTTCAGGAATATATTACTATCAGTCAAGTATTTTTTTTTATCAAAATATACATTTTTTATATTTAATTATCATTTTTCAGGTCCTGAGTTCCAAAGGTGACATTCTTTTTGCCCATATTTGCAAATATTTACATGTGGGCTAGGGAGAGGCAATATATTTTCAATGAGGCCAATCCTTTTTGTGATAATATAGTTTCGTTTGGAAGGTACGTTGATGGCCTCCTCCTTATTTTGAGGGGGTCATCGATGTTGATTCTTATATTCATTTCCTACCTTAATAACAATCAGAATAATTTATTGTTCACATACCAGGTCCAAGATAGTGTTATCCCTTTTCTTCATATTTCTTTACCTGCCACTTTTAATACAGATCATATACCCACACAGCTATATAGGAAAGAGATAACTGGAAATTCTTTACTGCATGCCAGTTGGTGAGCTTCTATATGTTTGAGAAGCTTTGATAGTTTCCAGCAGGAAGCTTTATGTATTTATTATAGGTGGCTGAGTCAGGAATATCATAAAACATACATAGATAGAGCTAAAAAAAAAGTCGAAAGGACTGTTTATATAAAACAAGGAAAGAAAACGTGACATTTAGTATTACATATAGTGACTGATATCGTGATGTTGTTAAAATAGTCAAAAAATATCTCCCTATGCTTTATTTAGATGATCAGATACAGTGGGGAGAATATGTATTTGATAAACTGGTGATTTTGCACGTTTTCCTACCTACAAAGAATGGAGAGGTCAGTAATTTTTATCATAGGTACACTTCCACTGTGAGAGCCAGAATCTAAAAAAAAAAAAAAATCCTGAAAATCCCATTGTATGAATTTCAAATAATTAATTTGCATTTTATTGCATGAAATTGGTATTTGATCACGTTCCAACCAACAAGAATTCTGGCTCTCACAGATCTGTTAGTGTTTCTTTAACAAGCCCTCTTACTTTGCACGCATTGCCTGTATTAATTGCACCTGTTTGAGCCTATTACCTGTATAAAACACACTCACTCAATCACACTCCACAATCTACGACATGGCAAAGACCAAAGAGCTGTCTAAGGGCACCAGGGGCAAGGCTGGGATGGGCTACAGGAAAATAGGCAAGCAACTTGGTGAGAAGGCAACAATTGTTGGAGAAATTATTAAAAAATGGAAGAAACACAAGATGACTGTCGATCTTCCTCAGTCTGGGGCTCCATGCAAGAACTCACCCCATGGGGTAAGGATGATTCTGAGAAAGGTCAGGAATCAACCCAGAACTATATGGGAGGACCTGGTCAATGAACTGAAACAGCTGGTACCACTGTCTCAAAGATTACCATTATTAACACACCATGCGGTCGTGGATTAAAATCCTGCAGGGCACACAAGGCCAATCTACATGTTCTAGAGGCGGTATGGGAGAAAGTCATGTCGTCAGATGAAACCAAAATAGAACTTTTTGGTATCAACTCCACTTGCCATGTTTGGAGGAAGAAGAAGGATGAGTACAACCTCAAGATCTCCATCCCAAACGTAAAGCATGGGAGTGGAAACATCCTACTTTGGGAGTGCTTTTCTGCAAAGGGGACAGGGCGACTGCATCATATTGAAGGGAGGATGGATGGGGCCATTTATCGCAAGAATTTGGCCAAAAACCTCCTTCCCTCAGTAAGAACATTGAATATGGGTCGTGGCTGTCTTCCAGCATGACAATGACCTAAAACACACAGCCAGGGCAACTAAGGAATGGCTCCGTATGAAGCAGTTCAAGGGCCTGGAGTGGCCTAGCCAGTCTCCAGACCTGAACCCAATCAAAAATCTTTGGAGGGAGCTGAAACTCAATATAGCCCAGCTACAGCCCCTAAACCTGAAAGATCTGGAGAAGATCCATATGGAGAAGTGTTTATTCATTAAAAGCTCAATGCGTTACTGGGAAAGAACAAGTCCCCTTCTTCAGGGGAATAAAAAAGTTATGGTATAATTTATTCTACGAGAAATTAACTATTTGATGAGATGATATGCAATGTATATATGTGTGGGTTGGAACTGGAAATGACGTTTTCCTTCCACTTCCGGTCTTTGATTCCCTGCACTTTTGAATGATGGACTCCAATTGGCTATAGGTTGTGTCATATCCCTATTTATATGTGAGTACATGTAATGTATGTTTTTATGCTTTTTCTGTATCAGATTATTGTGTTATATTCTATTGGGCACTCAGGCAGTATCTGGTGCCTCCAGTATATATTTTTGTACATTTTTTGTATGACTCTTCACTAATTTATTGCAGTTCCCCCTGGCATCATGGTTGAAATTACTTTTTTGGGGTGCGGTCTCTACTGACTTTCCTTGACACAACATCAATCTGTCTATACGGGATCTTTGATTCCACTTCTCCTTCCCCCTCATTCCCCTTTTCTGTCAATCCCCGGTTTTCCTCAAGTTCTAACTTCTTTTTTTTTTACATGAGTATTCAGATGAGGCACCTATTAATAGCAGGATTTCAACTTTGCTGAATACAAAATGTTTTTTTTTCACTGTGTTAAATCAATATGTAAGACTTTTCAGTTTGTCTCACAATCCATAGCAGTGTGATCTTGCACAAAAGGAGAAAAATGTCATATTAGTTTTTTTTTTTATTGCAGCCTCAGTCATTATATTTATGCTATAAAATGTGAAATATCCAATACAAAATACATGCACGCCCTGTTCGAAAGAACATTTCTGTTATGATGTTAGTGATGCCCTGAGCACAGGGACTAGGAATATTTCTGCTATTTCACATCATTTTCGAGATTATCATAAGGGTGATATGTTGTCTCTCCATGTACAAAGTTGTGAGCAGGTGTCCAGGTCTTGGAGAGGTAGAGACAGGGCCGGCGTTAGAAGGGGGGCAAACAGGGCAATTGCCCAGGGCCCCTATCCCTAAATGGGGCCCCCTGCTAAGCTGCCCAGACAGACATGAAAGAGAGCTGGTGGCCGCTCCTGACAAGAGTACAGACGCAGGGTCCTTTTGCTGTGGTGAGGAGCTGGATGCTGAATCCATAGCACTGGCTCCACAGCAGACAGGCAGAGCTTGGCCCCGCCCCGCCCCCTTTCTCTTTCTCTCTCTCATATCTATCTATCCATCTCTAGCTAGCATCTATCTATCTATCTATCTATCTATCTATCTATCTATCTATCTTTTCTGTCATTTATATCTACCTGTCTATCATTCCTAACTAGCATCTATCTATCTACCTATTATCTATCTATCTACCTATTATCTATCTATCTATCCATCCATCTACCTAGAAAAGAAAATTTCACGCTGCTCCCAAAAGTTGTTCAATGCAACGTTTCAGTCCTCTTACCACAACTTTTCTCAAGCATTATAAAATACCATGTGAGAAAAGTCCTGGTAAGAGGACTGAAACATTGCATTGAACAAATTTTGGGAGCAGCGTGAAATTTTCTTTTCTAGGTAGATGAATTTTTTTGTAATTGTATGTAGTTAAAAATTTAGTATAGCCAGTGAGTTATTCACTAAAATCTATATATACAGCGCCACCTGCTGTTTAGTCTATTCCTTATTTTTTTGTCCATCTTCCTGAGCTGGTCGAATGTGCTCAGTTTAAATCTATAACTGTCACCAATCATATATTCTGATATCACAGGGTGGTATTCTGGTGGTAATTACAGGGTTAGAGCTGCAGCCGAAAGAACATGCCCCCCTTGAGCTTCCAGTCTGAAGATAATCTAGCAGACCAATTGGAGCAGTGAATGTGGAGACCTCTGGACCCATGTGCGGTACAGAGCATGTTCTAGATTTGTTAGAAAGGTGTTATGATTTCTGATTTTCATTTCTTACATCAGCCATGGTATTCCCCCTTTAAAGATCTATTCATACAATGCATGGATATGTGGGGTCCTGCATAGCAAGAGTCTGTCTCGGTAGCAGTCCTCCATATTGGCAATCAAAGACTGCTCCCAAGCAAAGATAGGGTTGTTGAGTGGGGTAAAGCAGTCATGTTTATTTTAATGCAGAAAGTAAAATTAGTGACCACCTGACTCCTCTATCATTTCAGTAAAGGTTCATGCAAGCTGAAACCCAACATGCTCAATTCCTCTTACTATTGACATCCACTGTTGGGGGGCAATCAGGAATCTCTCATACACATGCTATTGTCAGCTGTTCCAGCTGTAATCTGCATGTTCAGTTGACTTTTAGCTCAAATGCATAGTTAGCTACCATCATAGTCTACAACATCGCCCCTAGCAGTAGCCTGGATTTGTAGTTTGGGGTGTCCCCTCTAATGTATAGTTTGGAGCACCTCCTACAACAATGGTCTGGCTATGCATTCCAAGGATACAGGACTGAAACATTGCATTGAACAAATTTTGGGAGCAGCGTGAAATTTTCTTTTCTAGGTAGATGGATGGATGGATGGATAGATAGATAGATAGATAGACAGAAGCTAGCTAGAGATAGATAGATGCTAGCTAGAGATGATAGATAATGTGTGCCGTCCATTCCGTGCATTGGAGACAGCAATTTGTGGTCTCCAATGCACAGGCATCATTTGTGTGGTTGCCGCAGACGGATACAGACCCATTTAAGTTGTTCTATTTTTTTGTGGTGCAGAGGCACGGAGAGAAACCCCACAAGAGTACTCTGTAGTGCTTCCATGGGGTTCTGTGCCTCCGTTCCACACAACTCTTTCTGGATTGCGGACCTATTCAAGTGAATGGGTCCACATCCGTGATACGTTGAGCACATGCCCGGTGCCCGTATATTTCAGAGGAGCAACGGTTCACACTTCAGTTATTTCCATCAGTTATTGTGAGCCAAAACCAGGTGCAGGTCAAAAACACAGAATATGATGAAATCTTTCCATTACACCTTATCTCTGAGTAACCTTCACTACTGGTTTGGCTCACAATAACTGCTGGAAATAACTGACCAAATAACCGAAGTGTGAACAAGGCCTTACCTGCTTCCTGACACTGGCTATCGGCTCCAGTGCTTTCCAACCTCTGCTCAGGTCCCTGGATGTCATCATCCATTTTGACACTGCCTGCAACCAATCATGGGCCACGGTGGTGACTTCTGCACTTGCATCAAGTGAATAAACTTGACTGTCGATACAGTACTTCAGAATTTGGGGCCCCGCTTTTAATTTCTCCCAGGGCCACATTTTGTCTAAAACCAGCCCTGGGTAGAGATTGGACACATAGGCCCTGATTTATCACACCTTAACTCCAGAATTCTGTCTTCAAAAAGTCGCACGATAGGGCTTTTGCGACTTTTTTGCCCTTTTTTTGCGACTTTTTGCATGTGTACACCACTCACTCCAGTTTGTAATATGAGTGGAAAAGTGGGTGTGGTTAGCTATGTTAATGAGTTTCACTCCAGATTTATCATTGCGACTTTTTTAAAAAAGTCGCAAAATAGTCCAATCTCACTCCAGGAGGAGGGTAGAGTAGGAAAAGTGGAGTAGCTTCTCTAGACAGAAGTTTTAGGTTTAAGGACAAGCCACATTTATCAAACAACCTGTGACGTTTGATAAATGTGGCACAAAGTACTCCAACATAGATGCAAGCAAAACTGACTTCAAATATTCTCCTAATGATAAATTCCCCCCATAAAGTCCAGTTACAAGAATTTCACTGGATTCTGAAGCTGGACACCTGCTCCCCCAAAGGATTCAACGATTTTCAAGACATTTGACATCTGTAATTATCTATCTATCTATCTATCTATCTATCTATCTACATACACCTAATAGCTAAGCTGTTTACCTGCCCCCAAATTAAAATGAAATAGTCTAAAATAGAAGAAATATGATTTGTATTGCAATATCCACCATAAATAAAAGTATTTTCTCTGTTCAAGGGCACATTATTACAAAATATTAAGGTTCCATAAACGATTCTTTGGTTTTCTAATGTATCATTAAAAAAAAAATAGTCATTCATTTTCCAAGGATTTCCAAAATACAAGGGACACAAAATTAATAGTTTGCTTTACAAGACCTCCAAACTTGTAAATGTCATTTAAATAGAACCAAAATGCAGTGGAATATAATGTCGAGGTACCTTAATTGATTTCCTTTTAATCATCTCCTGCTATTCATTCCCATTAGTAAGATTTTAGACTTTAGTTTATTTAGCATAGGATTCCTAAATAACAATGAGACTCTTCACATCTTCCAATACAATGGACTAGGAAGCGCATTCGCCATTTTTAAAAAGAAATTCAAAGGCTTTATTCCAAATGTCCTGTCCTTGATAAAACGGTTATCTGACCTGAAGGCTTACAGGTTTTAAGAAACATTTTTTTTTGTTGTGAGCTTGTCTGAAAGAAGAAAACAATAAAAAAAATATATTTCTACAGTATGTGCAGTATGGATTAAAGAGCATTTGAAGGCAGACCGAATTACAATACAATCACCGAACAATAAAATGTTAAGCATTCAAGCAAGATTATATCCTTACAATACCAAATTATCTTCCAAATAGACAAAAGAGGAAAAACAAAAGAAAAAAAATCATTCTCTCAGCCACCCAACCTGTGATACAAATACAAAGAGATATGGTACAGTGCCTACCCAGTTCATGAAGATGAGAGGAATCAACTTAGAACAATGTCCACTGGCAAGTTTCTGAAGCTAAACGAGGCAGTCATCCTACCAGACCCTCACTAGGTACCTAAACTGAGCGTTAAAAATCTATAATCTATCAAATAATAGAATAACCTACCCCCAACTGTGTGCCCCTCGAGATAGATAACCGCCCTAAGGATCCTATAATCACCCCTATCAATATCTTTGGACATTGTTCCAAGTTGAGGCCTCAGAATTCGGCAAGACTATGACATTTTAATTTAATTTGTAGCTTGGATTTGCATTAATCAGAACTGATTAATGGGAAAAAGTTAATATCCAACATTTTTTACATTTTTCCTGGACATAGGAGGAACTACAAAGGATCTCCACAAAGAATCCTTAGACTTTCATTCTACAGAATATATTGTACAAAGCACTATGACTATAAATAGGGGTGTCATGTCTTCTTTGAAAATAGGAACCAAGGTGCATATGGTCTGTCCATATTCAAGAGGTTTGGTTCTTGTTACACAGCCACAGAGGATAAGCTGAATGTATTGCGACCCTACTTGCCAGTATCCCTGTGCTAAGCTGTTAAACCCGAAGGAAGCCGCAAGCCAGTCATTTCCAATGCAGCTGGGTGGAGAAGAAGTCAAGCACTATACATTAACCTTCCATATTAAAGATGTTGTGTCCAGAAACATATTCTACATTTTTCAAACCAGCACCTGGATGTGAATTTTTTTGTAATTATATGTAGTTAAAAATATAGTATAGCCAGTGAGTTATTCACTAAAATCTATCTATACAGCGCCACATGCTGTTTAGTCTATTGCTTATTTTTTGTCCATCTTCCTGAGCTGGTCGAATGTGCTCAGTTTAAATCTTTAACTGTCACCAATCATATATTCTGATAGTGGTAGTTATAGGGTAAGAGCTCTAGCAGAAAGAACATGGCCCCTTGAGCTTCCAGTCTGAAGACAATCTAGCAGACCAATTGGAGCAATGAATGTGGAGATATCTGGACCCCTGCGCGGTACAGAGCATGTTCTAGATTTGTTAGAAAGGTGTTATGATTTCTGATTTTCATTTCTTACATCAGCCATGGTATTCCCCCTTTAAAGATCTATTCATAAAATGCATGGATATGCGGGGTCCTCCATAGCAAGAGTCTGTCTCAGTAGCAGTCCTCCATATTGGCAAAGACTGCTCCCAAGCAAAGATAGGGTTGTTGAGTGGGGTAAAGCAGTCATGTTTATTTTAATGCAGAAAGTAAAATTAGTGACCACCTGACTCCTCTATCATTTCAGTAAAGGTTCATGCAAGCTGAAACCCAACATGCTCAATTCCTCTTACTATTGACATCCACTGTTGGGGGGCAATCAGGAATCCCTCATACACATGCTATTGTCAGCTGTTCCAGCTGTAATCTGCATGTTCAGTTGACTTTTAGCTCAAATGCATAGTTAGCTACCATCATAGTCTACAACATCGTCCCTAGCAGTAGCCTGGATTTGTAGTTTGGGGTGTCCCCTCTAATGTATAGTTTGGAGCACCTCCTACAACAATGGTCTGGCTATGCATTCTAAGGATACAGCCACATGACGTGTTGACTCTTGTGACATCTGCAGCCTGTGATTGACTACAATAATCACATGTCAACACATCATCAGCGGAGGGTATGAGACAAAAACAGCAAGGGGCTATGGAATATTCAGTAAGGGAGTGCCAGGAGACTGATACATGAGTATATATATTTATTTTAATCATTTTAATTTTAGGATTATAATTAGAGATTGAGAGTGAAGTTAAGAGAAACTCAGTTTGGCTGTTTCACTGAAGTTCGATTTGGCTGCTTCGTCATGAAGTGCAATTGGGCCCACCCCCCCTCCTATTTGAACCTCTCAGATGCCATGTTCATCATTGATCATGGCAACTGAGGCTACAATTTTGGCCTTTCATGGTTAATCAGGGTAAAAAATAAATAAATATTCACCTTAGCCATTTGCTCACGTAGAGGCCTTTGCGGGTATCTTGACTGAAGATTTTACGCTGTACATTTTTTCTTTTCTTTTCTATGCAAGATTTATGTGGCGGACATGTTGCTTAAGCTTCTGTTAGTAGCATTTAAACATACGCTTTACAGCTGTTACATGGACCATATTCCATAATAGATAGGAGATGGTCATTGACATATATGGGAGAGTTACTTGGCTTTTGCTAAGGTCATTGTGCAGGAATGGGGGGTAGGTAAGTAGTACCTATTATGAATGACATATATGGGAGAGTTACTAGGCTTTTGCTGAGGTCATTGTAAAGGTAAGTAGTACCTATTGTGAATGATGTGAATCTGTAACATATATATATAACTGTCACTGTAATCCTGCCTGTGATGATAATAAGATAATTGTAAAGTCATCTGTATAGAAAAAGAAGTGACAACCTATTTTTAAACTTAAAGGCTAGAGTGAAAACTGGTTTAGGATTTTTTTAAAATATAGGTAGTAGAGATGAGCGAATCATCCAAAATTCACTTCGCCGAATGTTCGTCGAATTTTTTAAAGGATTCGTACGAATTCAAAGCTATTCGGTCGAAGCTGCGTACAAATCATTCGTTATTCTGCGAACATTCCCTTGAATACTTACGCCTGAACGTAAAAAGTGCGTACAAAGTTTTAGCGTATTATTGTCTAGGCTCGCACAAAGAACGATTATACAGTAAAAGTATGCTATTTAACTAAATATGTTCGCATTAGCATACAAATTCTCAGATGCATAGCATTAGCTTACAAATTATATTATGCGTACGTAGCGTTAGCGTACTAAGATTTTAGACAAATTTTCAAAAGCAAATCTGAAAATATTCGGATTTGCTTCGGTGTTAAAAATTTCCAAGATTCGTATCAAATCTACAAAGCGGCGGATACATTCGTTCATCTCTAATAGGTAGTGACCTTATAAAAGTAAAAAAATATATACATTCTAGAAATATGTTACTATGAAAACTTGATTTAAACAATAGGAAATGTCACAATGACACATTTCCTTTAACAAGGATGGCTGCTTATTCTGGATCTCCTCTGGTAGCAAATATGGCTGCTGGTCTAAATTCCCACCAATTAGAAAATGTAGGTGCACAGTCTGGACCATATTTTATACAGTGCTATATTTCCTGTTGCTCTACTAAATATGACAGGAATGAGAACCTGGTAAACAATGTACTCAAGATATTTCCATGAACTGTAATAGATAAACTCATCAGCACTCCATGCACTTATCCACTTCAAAATGTAAAATTCTACTAAATATTATTGTAAATAAGCCTGACATGAATATTTTCTAGATATTATCGTATTAGTTTCAGAGGTTTACAAGTGTATATTACCATTACAGAACAGTAAGTTCAAGATAAGTGATTAATAATATACACATTGCCCTTGTAGAAAAATGTTAATGGATTATAGCACGCTGCAGAGTACAATTACGAGAACAAAGAACCATGTCAGTCATTGTCTCATTTCTCCCTCATTTGCATTGTTTTCAACCTGAACGATTCTGTTGTTCATTTCTACAGCAAAATTAGCTTCACGGTTTCATTAATTTACTCTGTAGTAGACTGTAGTGTATGAATACCTTATTTTGGATATTTAAAGGGAACCTGTCATCTCCGAAACACCCTCTAAACTAGAGTAAGCGGTGTATAGTGTAAATGATGCTGAATCTGAATATGTAAGTTTTATCTTCATACTCACTTCCATTCTGACGCTGTGCTCCCACAAACCGGCAGTAAAAAACATTGAGAGGACTCTTCTTTGAGTCCTCTCCATTATGTGAGTGAGCACCAGAGTCCTCTCAGTACATTTTACTGCCGGTTTGTGGGAGAACAGCGTCAGAATGGAAGTGAGTGTGAAGATAAAACTTACATATTCAGATTCAGCATCACTTGCACTATACAACGCTTACTCTAGTTCAGGGGGTGTTTCGGAAATTACAGGTTCCCTTTAAACTACAGCTAAGGCTTAGGAATATTTGAGGTTTTTTTTCTTTACTTGTCCTTTTCCATGAAAAATTCTGATAATGGAAATGTTCTATCTGCCATAGAATAATAAATAAAACTTTATAGGCCACAGTAATTCAAAGGAGGAAATATGGACAATCACAATACATTAGTAAGTGTCTTGAATTAACTTTGTCTACATGATAAATGCCATTGCTGAAGTTAGACAACCCCTTTAGTATTGAAATCTGCAGTATTGTCCCAATTTCAAACCCCCTCTTTAGGTCACAAGATTTTCACTTTCTAATCCGCTCTGTAAGTTGCAGATGTGATGATGGAGTTGGTTAATTGACCCTCCATCTCTGTCATAGATGATGAAGACACAGAGAAGGGACTGTCTTCTATGATCTAATGAACTGAAATAGACAGCCATCCTCTTTCATCATGTCACCAACAAATGGGGATGGTGGGGCTCTCTGCCTGTGTTGAAATAAACATAAGAGATTCCAGGACCAGGAGAAGAGCTCTGGAATCGGGCTATTGTTCCAGATTTCATAATGAATATATGTTAGTAAATTGAATTAACATTTAACATTGCAGGACAACCTCATTTAATAAACCGATCATACAGTGTCCAACTGCTGGGACCCCCAGCTATCATTTGTAACCTATAGGGGAAGCAGGAAGTTTTTAAGGGGAGTGTGAAGGACTGTTCAGTACCATTTAAAATGAATAGGCTGTTTGAGTAACATATGGATGGTCCACCAGAGAGAAATGCCTTTATGGATTGCTGTTTGCATTGTCTAATAGTTGAGGATCATGGACGTAGGCCCTCATGTATTAACTAACAGAGTATTTGAAAATGTTTTTTCTAAACCAGACAGCTCCGTGTCTAGTTGTGTAGTAATATGTAAGTAGTGGAAATACCACTGCATAAGTAGGTAGCTGTTGGTCCTAGTGAAGTCCTACAAAGTTTTAATGGGGCCATAGTGATTGTCATCCATGCAGTTCTGCTGAAAAAGATCAGGTAGAAAATAAATGCACCACATTAGATAGATTTAAAGCATCAATTTCTATGGATTTAAGACAGAGTATAGCTACAGAGGGTTCAGTGGTAGCACCGAGTCTGCCATGGTAGGTGGCAGACCCTGTTACGCATCTAGTGAGGAGAGACAATGTGCTATGTGAGCGTTTCTCTCTCCTCATTCTAGTGATTGGTGGGGGTCTCAGCATTCAGACCCCCACAGATCAAAACATTTGCTATGTTGCTGTGATTAGAGATGAGCAAATCATTGAAAATTTGCTTTGGCGAATGTTCAACAAATTTTTGACAAGATTCGTTCTTAATACGAATTTAAAAAAATAATTGTTGTTTTGCGAACATTCCTACACAAATTACGAACATACAGTCAGCATTGTTAAAAGTGCGCAATACGTAAGCGTTAGCATACAAAAGTGCGTACGAATCCTTAGCGTACTATTAACTCGCAATTGTGTCATACGCACGAGGCTAGGCCACGGCGTACAGTCCTCAGAGGCAGTCCATATGAAGTCGAAAAGTAAGGTGCTCACTAGGGATGAGCGAACTTTTGAAAAGTTCGGTTCGGTTCGGCGAATTTTCTTGAAGTTCGGATTCGTACGAACCGAACCTAAAACGAACCTTGCTATAACGACTGAATAATTGCTGCAACAATAATGGGAGTCTAGTAGGGTATAGTTTCGTTTACTTGCAGTTGCTATTCCAATGAAAAAAGTAGAAAAAATCAAAGTGACTTCAACAACGGCGACGCAAAATATACGCATATTTGAGAATTTAAACTAATGCGTACGCTAATGCGAACATTCATAATAAAGTAACGAACATACAGTGTAGCGTTGTCAAAGGTACGCTACTTAACTGAATATGTACGCATCAGCGTACAAATACACTGCGTCTGCGAACATTCCTACTCCAGTAACGAACATACAGTGTAGCGTTGTTAAAAGTACGCTACTTGACGGAATACGTACGCATTAGCGTACAAATCTTTAGCGTACTATTCGTACGTACGTACGCACGACGTAGAGGCCTAGCGATGGCAAGAAGAGCAGCTGCTTTTAGCTCAGAGGAGCTCAAATACATGGTCCGTGTCTTTTAGCTCAGAGGAGCTCAAATACATGGTCCGTGTCATGGACCGGGAGAACTATGATGGCCCACACCGCCATCAACATGTGCACAAAAAGGAGGTCATAGAGGTGGTGATCCGAGGCCTCCTACATATGCAACGACCGGGGTGTGCGGTTGCTACGGGGGCGACCCTTTCCCCCTCCAGGGCCCTCTAAGGTGTTTTCCCTTTAAGTGTCCCAGTGGTAGGAGTGCCAAGGGGATTTAGGCCACTCACGTCTTTAGTGGTGTTGTCACGGTGTTCCTACCTCGTGAGACGAACAGGCCCCAGGCGGTGGCTCCGGCTGCAAAAAATTTACTAGCAGTAGTAAATGAGGGTCTTCCGGTGGGAATGATGCGCAGACTTGTATGAATGGTCCAACGTAGTTTTATTAACTGATCTTGGTAGGCAGATAACAAGTTTCATTCCCCAACTTGGTGTCCAGCAAGTGCAGCTTTTATTTATACTTGGCAGATGCTTGGAAATTCAGGTTTCAGGCTTCCTGTTCTAAGCTGAGGTTACCACTTAAGTCTGGCTTCCCTTGAGAGTATTGTTGTGCCTTATTGCAGGCTATCTTACTCTTTCTTTAGGGTACAGCAGAGCTGAAGGTGCTCCACTGACCTTCACATGTCCTCCCTGTACAGGGGACAACTCCCACACTCAAACTGTCTTAACTGTCATTTCCTCTCACTCTGCAGGAAGTTGGAAGAGATTAACTTCTCTCCAACAGAGGGGGTCAGAATGGACTAAGGACTGTACCATTCTGATAAAACTACATCTGAATCTGCCATAGTATTTACTGACACCTGCTGGTACACCAGGTACATTACATGGGAAACAGTTGCATAACATTGAATATAATACATATTAATGCTGGTGATGACATTAATGCACGGAGTTACGTTTTCAAAGTAACATACAGATAGAAGCTGGTTATGAAGAGTTGTAACACTACTCTGGGGTGTTACATTCCCCCTTACTTAAAGTCAAGCCGTCCTCGGCTTGTGCTTAGGATTAGCATACAGGATTAGGATATAGAAAATCTTACAGGGAATCCAATAAGTACCATGTGCTGCACGAAATAGATACATATAAATGACATTACATACATATATAGACAATTGAGCTACTATGTTGGTACGTTCCTGCCTTGTGAGTAGGGTGTCCGATCTCTGTTATCCCCTCTCAGCAGACGAACAACCTATGTAAACTGCACTAAGCAACCATTTCTGACTGACTCTGAATATTCTGGCCATGAATACCAAAGAAAGCATGGGGGTGTCTTCACTCTGTAATCCCACCATTGTGAAATGATAAGCCCGCAAACAGAAGGGTGGCTTCATTCTGTAATCCCTTCAAAGCACCAAGGCCTTATAATGCTTTACGCTTTGTCACCTTGATGTCTATCTGTAGCTACAAGTTATTTTTTCCTGGAGGCGGTGCACGAGGCCTCAGGACATAGTGAACTAGGAGGAGGAAATCTGCCAGTCCTGCCATAGTTCTAGTGAGAGACTATTCTCTCCTGACACATATAAGACACATCTATAGCAGCGAGGATAACCCTGAAGGAATAAAGAGAAAACAACTGCTTGTGACTCTAACACCTGGCTACCATGAACCGCTAGTGTGAATGTCCTCAGAGGCAGTGCTAGATGAGCTTAAATACTGAGATTACATCTGCTTGTGGCTCTGACACCTGGTTACCATGAACCGCTAGTGTGAAATGCCCTCAGAGGCAGCATGAATATCTGAGGTAGAGACAAGTAAGGTGCTAACTATCTGGCTAAGTGCATGACCATACATTAAAGTGCATTAGAGGACACATTGTGGTACCTGCAAAGAAACACACACAATGGGCAATATTCTTGAACGTTGCTGAAATATAAAAACATTAGTGCAAACATTTAAGTGCAAATATTTTAAAGGCATAATGTACGCATTTTCATACATTAAATAAGCATGTATATGCATCAACTATTACTGGGATAATATAGTAGACCCATGGATACATTTAAGTCCATCTTTTCTTCTTCTTTGGTTTGAGACTGGAACAAAGTCACAAGTGCTATTCAAATTTGTAATCCACATGGGTAATAAAATGGGTAATAAAGGTTTCTTGAAAAAGTCCTTTTTAAAAGTGATTTCCCAACAACCTGAAAAGGGGGGAAAAAGGAATATGGTGCGCAAACATGGCGCAACTGGGATTGTTGCAGATGGGGGGAGTCCTAACCCACGTGTCCTCCCAGATGAGACCAAAATAGGGCAACATGAGGCCAAAACAGGGCAACAACTAAAACACAGCCAATCAGGTTCTCACCCTTTCAGGCTCAGTCCACGGGGTGGCTCCCATTAGTCTTGGAGGTGCTTGTATGCAGCAGGCTAGTGCAGGCTCCTTCTATTGGAAGGCCTGCCAGTCCTCCTCACTGCTACTTGAGCTGAAGGACATTAGAGGGCGCTCCTGCCTCGAATAAGCGGCCCAATAAGCGGCGGCCATTCCCCGGCGTCCTCTCCGTGATGGGACCGGTTTGGGGGTCCTGCATGCCGATGCTGAAGCCTCTCCTACCTTCGCCTCCTGGCCATATCCTCTTGCCGGTACGACGGGGGTCAGACACTCCGGCTGTAGTGGTTCCTGCAGGGGTCTCCCACGGGCGGCGCTCATGGCGGCTTCGATTTGCCAGGGTAATCTAGCATGTACCACGGTGGGCTGGAAATTGAAGGTGGCGGTGACCAACTCTCCCACCTGCATTGTAGGTGGAGGCGGTAGACCCGGGATCAGGGGTTCCGGCTGACGGGTAGGCTCTTCTTTTGCCTGCGGGGCATCAGCAGCAGGCAAGCGATGCGGCTCCATGCTGTCCGTCGACTCCTCTTCCCACTCTTCCGGGGGCCATGCAGGCCTCGCTGGACGGGTCAGTACCTTTACGCCTGTTGCGAATGGTCCTTGAAGAGACTTCATGGGCGTATAGATCACGTATTCTCCCGCGTGCAAATTGTGACGGCTTGGGGGTAAGTACCCTCTTTTCACCGACCGGCGATTCACATAGAGTTCCTCGGCGGTTTCCTCGTCAGTTATGAAGCCTACGCCTCTCTCGACACTGAACCATAGAACGGTGCCCCGTCTTCTCTCCAGTACGGGATCTCCGGTACGGGGGTGTTCTAGGACCTGCACCACCCACTCCTCCACGCATCTCTTGTACTCCCAGAGGGTGAGGGCCTTTGCGGTCACTGCTTCGGGCACCATGGGGTTCTGCCGTAGCGAGTAATCTCTTTTCCGGGGCGGCGGAGCGGGAGCTGCAGCCGCCTCCACCGCACCAGCCGGCACGGCGGGTGTTTCTTGAGGCTTCTCGGGCTGGGAGTCTCAGTTCCACTGTGCCCAGTATATTTCCTCTGGCTTCTCCTTAAGCTCATAGGGATCAGTGCCCCAAACCATTCCGCCCCAGTCAGGGCCACGTTGGCGAGACGCCATCTTCCTTGCGTCCTCTCTCGCGATGACTGGATCTCGAGCCGGAGGCGGAGTAAAGGGGGTGGAGTCTTTGCTCTCAACGCTCCCCACAGTAAGTTCCTGGCGGGCTGGATTGCATTTTCCCGTGCTACAGGGGGGCGTGCCATGGTTTTCCCGCTCTTGAGGGGGCGGTGTCTTTCGCTAATGTGTACGCATTTTATGAATTCGTACGCATTAGCGTACGCATTAGCGTACGCATTAGCGTACGCATTGGCGTACATTCTCAATGAATATGCGTATATTTGGCGTCGCCGTTATTTTAACCAGATTCGTTACGAACTTGATCAAAATTCGGTTCGGTGACGAACCGAACTTTTGGGAAAGTTCGTAACGAATCTGGTTCGTTACAGTTCGGTTCGCTCATCCCTAGTGCTCACTGCTAGCTATCCAGCTAAGTGCATAATTTACTAAAAACACCGTACAATAAGTGCATAATAGGACACATTGCAGTACAGGAAAAAGAATACACACAATGGGCTAAAGTGCTTGAATGTTGCTGAACCAGTAAAAACAGTGTAACTAAAATACAGCAAAGACATAATTATGCAAACATTTTAGTGCAATCAATTTCACATTTGCAAGCATAAAAGGCTCAGATATACGTTTGAGTCTCTCCTCGTGGCTCCTTGGCATGATAAAACACTGGAACACACTCCAAAATTCAATTGTAATCGACGTAAGGTCCACATGCATAATAGAAAATTGCAGCAAATAGAAAAAAAAAAGTGCCAACTAGCTCTCACTCGTCAGGTGCAGTCCATGGTGTAGCTCCCATAGGTCCTATTGAAGTGTCCTTGAGACAGCCAGTAGTTGGGTCCCTTAGATGAGGGACCTGAAGTCCTCCTCGCTTGAGCTGCTACTGAAGGACATGAGAGGACGCTCCTGCCTATTGTAGGCCACGCTCACTGCCGTGGTGGAACTCCACTGCCCTCTTCTTCCGGAAGTCGTACTTGCTCAGGTCTGGGTGGTGGTTACGCTGGTGAGTGCTGCAGCCATTTGCACTTTTCCGGATACTCCTGCCAGGACAGCAGGGGTAAGGACTTCTGGCTGCAGTGGTTCCCACAAGGTTGCATCCAGGGAAGAAGCCCCAGCTCCCCTAGCTGCTATTGGCTTCATCTTCCACTGTAGTTGGTATTGGTGGATCACCGTGGATTGGATTGTAAATCATGAAGTTGTCAGCTGACCCAGCTGAAAGGACTGTGATCGTGGTGGTGGTAGTCCAAGTATCAGAGTCTCCGGCTGTGGCTTTGCCTTTTTCCTGAACTGGAGGACGCCATCTGGTGACTCCTGAAGGCAGCGCACACGTCCTGGACCTGGTGGTTCATCCGGCCACACTTCTGGTTCTGATGTAGGTACCAAAGGCTTAGAAAGTAGGGTAACCCTGGTAGCAAAGGGGCCTTTCAGGGACGCCATGGGGGTGTACTCCACCTGATCCCCCGTTTAACTGACCTTCGGCCCACAAAGTGCTCCTTGCCATTCTCGTTGTCTGCCAGGAAGCCAGAGCCTCGCTCGACCGAAAACCACAGGACAGTTCCCTTTCGGCGCTCCAATTTAGGATCTCCCGGCCTAGGATGGTCCAGTACCTGGATTACCCAGTCCTCCACGGCATTCTTGAAGTCCCAGAGGAGGGTGGAGTACTGAGGGAGGAGTCTTCACTCCCTATACGTGCAAGTAGTTAGATCCCACTGGGCCGGGCTGTTTTTTTCCAGTTCTAAGGGGGGGCGTATCTTCACTTTCCCGCTCTTGCGGGGGCGTATCGTCATTTTCCAGCTGCACGACGAATGCATACGTTTCGTACGTAGCGTACGTATAGTACGTATCATTAGCATTTAAAATTTTACAAAAATTTACGAATAATACTAAGCGAATCCAAAACAATCCGGATTCGCTTCGGAGTAGAAAATTTGTAAGATTCTATACGAATCTACAAAGCGGCGAATAGATTAGCTCATCTCTAGCTATGATATACAAAAAGTTTTTTCAAAGTGATGCTACAAGTCAAACTAATGTGAAAAATAAATAGCTCTAATAAAACAAAATATGGAAAAGCAATTTGAGGCAATAAAATTGGAATGGATTTGGATACATTTTAACCAACTTGTCCTTCAAAGTCTCTGTTCAATATGGGATTCATATCATAACTTCAGAAGACCAAATGAACAACATAGGTATTTCCAACAGAACATCTTCTGTGTCTCTTGGTCATCAAACATAAATTATTCCATGAAAAATTTACATTACAGACATGGAACAAGGAATCATCACTGTTATTACTATTAGAGATGAGTGAAATTCGATTTGGCTACTTTGCCGAAATTCACAAAGAAATTCTATTTGTTACGATTTACTTTATCATGAATTTCATTCCATTGTTTGTAGCAGGCGCAATGATAGGGAAAGGCGATCGCCCCCCCGTCATTGAACTCTTCAGATGCCGTGTTCAGCGCTGATTGTGGCATCTAACAGTCACATTGAGGCCTTTCAATAGTTAATCAAAGGTTAAAAAAAAAATACATACTTTATCTATTTGCTAGTGGAGGGGCCATTGTGGCCATCTTGATTGAAGAAAATGTGCCAAATCTCGCATACAGTGATGTGATGAGGTTATCACGTCATCGTACTGGCTGGGCGTGGCGACGTAATCTATATTATAGATTACATTATGGCAGAGGAGGACCCACAGTCATCAGAAAGACTATTAGACTAGGAGACTCTTCTACAATTGTGTACAGAATATGCACCCGGTACGCCAAGGCACTGCCAACACTTTGATGCACGTAAGAAGGTTTTCTTTAAAACAAATAAAACTATGAAATTACTATAAAATTTGCTATTACTTTATCCATGGAATGTCTGGTTTCGATTCATACACCTGAAGTAGTCACCAGAAGCAGTCAGGCTGCTGCACAACACTGCTCGTTGAGTGTATCCACCACCAACTCTCAACTGCATATATTTAAAGGTTTTATGGAGCACCTTTTGTTTCCTCCAGTTTTTTTAAAGCTTTTCTACAATTGGGTTATTTGTTTTAAACACTTTGAGAATGCATTCAGTACAATGCAACATCTTTTAGTTAACTTTGTTAATTGATTATATGATGATGATTGTCTTACTGTGTAAATACCAGACAAATACATTAGATAGTCAAAAGCACTAAAAAAGTCTTTAGAAATGCTAAAGTTTGTTTATAAGATCATCAAATCACTACGTAAAACTACTTAGTGACATTACAATTAAGATGCATGCTGCTATTCAAAATTTACCCAGTGACATGCATCTTTTTGACTTATTTCTACACCTCTGTACCCTGTGACTACGATCTCAATGTTATTGCAATATTTAATAATTATCAATATTAGGTTGTATGGTTCTTAATCAGCAGATCTAGTCAAATAAGCAACCACATCGTTGAATCAAAGATATCATCAAAGCATGTAAAGCTACTCTTAAAACCAATGATGATAAGCAACAACCTCTTGGGGAAGGAGGAAAATATAATGGCCTGTCTGAAGCTAAGATGACAATTGAGTACACAGTGGCGATAAAGGTGCTAGCCAGTTAAGATCAAAGAGCAGTTCCTTCTAATATTAGGAGTGGGAGAAAACCATAGAGGATGATGATGATAAAGTATTGGACAACTGGCTTCTGATGAAGAAGGGGCAGATTCTAGGATGAAGGAAAGAAATAAAACATGGATGATGCTCATTTATAGACGAGAGGCAAGCAAAATAAATGTTCTATTATTACAGAGAATCACTTTACTGCTTCACATGGGTAACTTAAGAGTCAGAGATCATGTCACTATTGTTTCCTTTGGCTCTAGTGCCCAAACAACCAAAAACTGTGGTGGAAAGTCTAAGGGCATGTTTGGTAGTGGATCTCTTTTATTTCAACCTGCAAGGGGTTATTTATTAAGACTGAAGTTTCAGATGCCGGTCTTAATAACCCCTATAGCTGGCAGTAGATCCAAGTTGTGAAGAGCCGCAGGCCTCGACATAACTTTGGTGTATGCAGGGCTAGTCTAAATTTAAGACAGCATCCTTGAAAAAAAAAAATCTGAAACCAAAAAAGCAGAGCAGAGGTTTAGTGTAGGCAGAGGTTGTACAGAATCCTGACCAACCTCCTTTCAAACATCTTGGGAAAGAATTGAAACCTCACTATTGCACTCCAATCAACCTTACCCGGTTCCTATTGATTTAAGCTTCAAATATTCTACCCTAAGTGCTCCTCTGCGGGTTGTTAAGGCTAACATCACCCAATTAAGATGTTAGACCTGGCAGCCTATCAAAAGGTGGATTGCCCGATCGACGTTCGTACCCCGTCCTAGATCTCTTTCCTTGTGCTTTAGACTTCTGATGGACCCTGATCTTGACCTTGTTCCCAGATACAAACATTGGTAAGATCCAAAACTTTCATAAAACTACTACTTTGTCCATAAATCATTAGAAAATGTTGCTCTCCTAAGTTTTCTAAGAAGAACGTTTTATTTACTGCTGAATAAAGGTCCTTTTATAGAAGGATCTTGAAAATCTTTGGATACATAACTAATTGCAGGAAGAAGGTTACTGGCATCTTCAGATTACAGAAGCACAGTGATATACTAGTGAGATTTGTATGTATGCAGTGATTAACCTGTTCCTGGTTATTGTCTGTGACTCACCCTTGGGATTGTCTGTCTGGTACCTGTTGTACTACCTTTGCCTGAGACAGACCTATTTCTGACTGTGCTCCCATCTTGTCCTTTGGCCTGTTCCATCCTGACTGTTTTGCTGTTAACAAATAGAGATGAGCGAGTAGTGTTCGATCGAGCCGGTATTCGATCGAATACTGCGCTATTCGGCATACTCGATTTCAATCGAGTATAACGGCGATGGCGCACTTAGAATTCGTTTCCCCTCCCACCTTCCCTGGCGCTCTTTTTCCACCAATCAACATGCAGGGGGGGTATGACAGGCCCGCGGAGCACGCTGGCAGCGCGAAAACGGCGTCTACATGGATTGGCTGGAAAAACCATGTGACCTCGAATATTAAAAACTCAGCTCTTCCTGCTCGTTCGCATATGCTGCGTGAACTTAGTCAGGGACAGAGGCTGGAGAAGGGACAGATAGGTTTTAGCTGTTGGACAGGCAGGAGCGTGATTAAAAGCCCTTATCAGGGCTACTATAGTGCAGTACAGTGATAGCTTTACTACAATATACACTCTGCAGAGAACGGCTGCTGTATTCAGGGATAGCTGCTGGAGTAGGGACAGAGAGAGGCATTAGTGGTGTATTAGGTGCTCTGCTACATACAAAACTATATTTGGCACTACTGTTCTGCGTTCTTTTTGGCTGCAAAACCCTGTTATATACCTAGTGTGTATATGCACCATCTGATCTGGCAGTATACGGCTGTGAATTTCTTTTTTTTTTTTAATACAGTTTATTTGGCTCTAGTGTTCTGGGTTCTGTGTGCCTGCAATACCCTTTTTGTATACCAGGTGTAAATACCCACCGTCTGACCTGTTAGTACACGGCTGTGTACCTAGAAATAAAAAAAAAAGGCCTTTTCTTTGGCACCTGTACTGTGCGTTCTCTTGCAAAATAATTTTATATACGTGGTGTTAATACCCACCATCTGATCTGTTAGTACACGGCTGTGTACCTAGAAATATAAAAAAAATAGGCCTTTTCATTGGCACCTGTACTGTGCGTTCTCTTGCAAAATAATTTTATATACGTGGTGTTAATACCCACCGTCTGATCTGTTAGTACACGGCTGTGTACCTAGAAATATAAAAAAATAGGCCTTTTCATTGGCACCTGTACTGTGCGTTTTCTTGCAAAATAACTTTATATACGTAGTGTTCATACACACCGTCTGATCTGTTAGTACAAGGCTGTGTACCTAGAAATATAAAAAAAAAAAGCCTTTTCATTGGCACCTGTACTTTGCGTTCTCTTGCAAAATAATTGTATATACGTGGTGTTAATACCCACCGTCTGATCTGTTAGTACACGGCTGTGTACCTAGAAATATAAAAAAAAAAAGCCTTTTCATTGGCACCTGTACTTTGCGTTCTCTTGCAAAATAATTGTATATACATGGTGTTAATACCCACCGTCTGAACTGTTAGTACACGGCTGTGTACCTAGAAATATAAAAAAAATAGGCCTTTTCATTGGCACCTGTACTGTGCGTTCTCTTGCAAAATAATTTTATATACGTAGTGTTCATACACACCGTCTGATCTGTTAGTACACGGCTGTGTACCTAGAAATATAAAAAAAAAAGCCTTTTCATTGGCACCTTTACTTTGCGTTCTCTTGCAAAATAATTGTATATACATGGTGTTAATACCCACCGTCTGAACTGTTAGTACACGGCTGTGTACCTAGAAATATAAAAAAAATAGGCCTTTTAATTGGCACCTGTACTGTGCGTTCTCTTGCAAAATAATTTTATATACGTAGTGTTCATACACACCGTCTGATCTGTTAGTACACGGCTGTGTACCTAGAAATATAAAAAAAAAAAAGCCTTTTCATTGGCACCTGTACTTTGCGTTCTCTTGCAAAATAATTGTATATACGTGGTGTTAATACCCACCGTCTGAACTGTTAGTACACGGCTGTGTACCTAGAAATATAAAAAAATAGGCCTTTTCATTGGCACCTGTACTGTGCGTTCTCTTGCAAAATAATTTTATATACGTAGTGTTCATACACACCGTCTGATCTGTTAGTACATGGCTGTGTACCTAGAAATATAAAAAAAAAAAGCCTTTTCATTGGCACCTGTACTTTGCGTTCTCTTGCAAAATAATTGTATATACGTGGTGTTAATACACACCGTCTGATCTGTTAATACACGGCTGTGTACCTAGAAATAAAAAAAAAAGGCCTTTTCTTTGGCACCTGTACTGTGCGTTCTCTTGCAAAATAATTTTATATACGTGGTGTTAATACCCACCGTCTGATCTGTTAGTACACGGCTGTGTACCTAGAAATATAAAAAAAATAGGCCTTTTAATTGGCACCTGTACTGTGCGTTCTCTTGCAAAATAATTTTATATACGTAGTGTTCATACACACCGTCTGATCTGTTAGTACACGGCTGTGTACTTGGAAATATAAAAAAAAAAGCCTTTTTATTGGCACCTGTACTTTGCGTTCTCTTGCAAAATAATTGTATATACGTGGTGTTAATACCCACCGTCTGATCTGTTAGTACACGGCTGTGTACCTAGAAATATAAAAAAAATAGGCCTTTTCATTGGCGCCTGTACTGTGCGTTCTCTTGCAAAATAATTTTATATACGTGGTGTTAATACCCACCGTCTGATCTGTTAGTACACGGCTGTGTACCTAGAAATATAAAAAAATAGGCCTTTTCATTGGCACCTGTACTGTGCGTTCTCTTGCAAAATAATTTTATATACGTAGTGTTCATACACACCGTCTGATCTGTTAGTACACGGCTGTGTACCTAGAAATATAAAGAAAAAAAAGCCTTTTCATTGGCACCTGTACTTTGCGTTCCCTTGCAAAATAATTTTATATACGTGGTGTTAATACACACCGTCTGATCTGTTAGTACACGGCTGTGTACCTAGAAATAAAAAAAAAAAGGCCTTTTCTTTGGCACCTGTACTGTGCGTTCTCTTGCAAAATAATTTTATATACGTGGTGTTAATACCCACCGTCTGATCTGTTAGTACACGGCTGTGTACCTAGAAATATAAAAAAAATAGGCCTTTTAATTGGCACCTGTACTGTGCGTTCTCTTGCAAAATAATTTTATATACGTAGTGTTCATACACACCGTCTGATCTGTTAGTACACGGCTGTGTACCTAGAAATATAAAAAAAAAATCCTTTTCATTGGCACCTGTACTTTGCGTTCTCTTGCAAAATAATTCTATATACGTGGTGTTAATACCCACCGTCTGATCTGTTAGTACACGGCTGTGTACCTAGAAATATAAAAAAAATAGGCCTTTTCATTGGCACCTGTACTGTGCGTTCTCTTGCAAAATAATTTTATATACGTGGTGTTAATACCCACCGTCTGATCTGTTAGTACACGGCTGTGTACCTAGAAATATAAAAAAATAGGCCTTTTCATTGGCACCTGTACTGTGCGTTCTCTTGCAAAATAATTGTATATACGTGGTGTTAATACACACCGTCTGAACTGTTAGTACACGGCTGTGAAGGCAAAATATTGTAACAAAAAAAAAATAAAATGCGGAGGGGGGCTAGCGGAATCGGACGTGGACGAGGACGGGGGCGCGGAAATGCTGTTGGTGGCCTTGTAGAAACCAGTGGGGATACAATGCGTGATGGTGAGGGTCAGCCAGGATCCCACTCATCCAGAATCCCTGCCTTTATGGGACAGTTAAGCAGGGGGCGGGTTACACCGCTGTTGAGGCCTGAGCAGGTTGAACAGGTGGTGCAATGGATAGCCGATAGCGCTTCCACACAGTTGTCCACCAGCCAGTCATCCACACAGTCTCACTCTGACCCTCCTTCCTCCACACCTGGCCAACAGAGTCATCCCACCATTGACCCCTCCCAGGAGCTCTTTTCGGGTCCTTTTTCAGATGTGCCGGAAGAATCCCAGGAGCTAGCAGAGGAATTTGTTTGTAGTGATGCCCAACCACTTGAGTATTCGCCATCTCCTGCTGATGTGGACCCTGAACCAGCATCTGTTATCATGAGCGATGATGATGATGAGACGCAGTTGCCATCAAGGGAGGCTGTTGGAATGTCCAGTGGGCAGGAGGAGGAGCAGAGTGAGGAAGTGGAAGAGGAGGTGGTGGATGACGAAATGACCGACCCCACTTGGCCAGGGGTGATGTCCAGCGGGGAAAGCAGTGGAGAGGTGGTGGTCTGAGCAGCACCGAAAAAGGCAGCAAGAGGCAGAGGGATGTCCAGAGGCAGAGGGATGTCCACAGGCAGAGGACAGTCCAGACAGAGAAGTGAGGCCACAGCCAGCAGGGCCGAAGCTGTTCCCGGCAGCGGGCAGTCGCGCGAAGCTCCCGCATCGAGGCCTCGTACTTCTGTGGTGTGGAGATTTTTTAATGTTTGTGCGGATGACAAACTGAGCGCGGTTTGCACACTCTGCCACTCAAAACTGAGTAGGGGCTCTGAGAAGAGCAATCTGACCACCTCAGGCATGCGGCGTCACTTGGAAGTCAAGCACTGGGCTGAGTGGGAGAGAGCAAACGCAATACAACCTGCGCAAGGTCTTCCTGCCACTGCCTCTTCCCCTTTATTGTGTGCTGCCACTGCGGTCCAGACCTCCAGCCAGGACACCTCCACATCTGCCTCTGCCTCGGCTACTTTGGGGCCTTCTCCTTCAGCCTCCCCTTCCCCCGCATCTTCGCCTGCACCTTCACACTCCTCATCCCATCAACTGTCCATCTCGCAGGCGTTCGACCGCAGGCGGAAGTACACCTCGAGTCACCCCCAAGCCCAAGCCTTAAACTGACACATCTCCAAACTGCTGGCCCTGGAGATGTTGCCGTTTAGGCTTGTGGAGACGCAGGCCTTCCGCGACCTGATGGCGGCTGCCGCACCTCGCTATTCTGTCCCCAGCCGCCACTACTTTTCCCGGAGTGCCGTCCCCACCCTGCACCAGCACGTGTCGCGTAACATCAGGCGGGCCCTGAGGTACGCAGTCAGCGCAAAGGTCCACTTGACCACCGACTCGTGGACAAGCGCTTGTGGCTAGGGATGCTACATCTCTTTGACGGCACACTGGGTGAATGTAGTGGAAGCGGGGACGGGGTCGGGGTCGGGGTCGCTGTCCAATCAGAGCGGACCGCTCACAGCAGGGTTGAACTCCTTCGGCCCTGCTGTGAGCGGTCCGCTCTGATTGGACAGCGCTCACAGCAGGGCAGAAGCAACGCCCATTGAGGAACAGGGAGTCTCCTCCTCCCTGTTCCGATGCCTTCTAATTAGCATAAAGCCGGACCGAAGAACGGGGGGCCCGTGTGAAGCCACCGGGGGACAATTTGCTAAGAAAACAACGCTGCTGGCATCAGTGGGGGACGCACTATCAGGTAGATAGTGCAGATTCATTTTTTAAAAGTCGTGAAAGGTCCTCTTTAAGCTCATCAGCTTGGGCGACAGGAAGCACAGCGCCCCAGAGGTGAGGGACGCCATATTGCAGCAGACGGAGATGTGGCTGTCGCCGCTGCAGCTAGGACCAGGCATGGTCATGTGCGATAACGGCCGTAACCTGGTGGCGGCTCTGGAGCTTGCCGAACTCAATCACGTACCATGCCTGGCCCACGTTTTTAATCTGGTAGTCCAAAAATTTCTAAAGACTTACCCCAACCTGGCAGAGCTACTGGTGAAAGTGCGGCGCTTGTGCGCTCACTTTCGGAAGTCAACTGTAGCTGCTGCTAGCTTAAAAAAACTCCAGCAACGCCTCCATTTGCCTCAACATCGGCTGTTGTGCGACCTGCCGACTCGCTGGAATTCCACCTATTCCATGTTGGCCAGGGTGTGTGAGCAGCAGAGAGCATTGATGGAGTACCAGATTATGAATCCACGCGTGCCTCCAACTCAGCTCCCTCAGTTTGCCAACCACGAGTGGCCATGGATGGCAGACATATGCGATGTACTGCGTATCTTTGAGGAGTCCACCAAGAAGGTCAGCAGCGAGGACGCTATAGTGAGCGTAACCATCCCGCTCCTATGCGTCCTTAAAGAATCGCTCATCGCAATAAGGGAGAACGCATTGCACGCAGAGGAGACGGGGGTAGGAGGAGACGCAACGGAGCTACACAGTCAGACCACACTTTTGTCTGCTTCACGGTGGCAGTTGCAGGAGGAGGAGGATGAGGAGGAGGACGACGTGGAGGTGGCTGTGGAAGAGGAGGAGGATGCTGGCGGCGAGGGTAGCAGTCAGGCTGTGTGCGTCCCATTGGTTCAGCGCGGATGGGGCGGAGAGGAGGCGGAAGAGGAAGAGGAGGAAATGGCAAGTGATCCTTCTGGTGGGGGCAGTGACGTCATGCCTATTCAGAGTCTGGCACACATGGCTGACTTCATGCTGGGCTGCTTTTCCCGGGACACACGTGTTGTCCGGATAGTGGAGAACAAACTGTACTGGGTCTTCGCAATCCTGGACCCCCGGTATAAAGATAACGTCTCCTCTTTTATTCCGGTAGAGGAGAGGACGAATCGATTGCTGGAATACCAGAGGGAACTCGTGCAGAACATGATGGAGATTTTCCCACCCACCATCGCTGGCGGCAGAGAGGAGAGGGTCTCCCAGAGTCCCACAACATCGATCAGGCCCATAGCCACCAGGGGAACACTCTCCAAGGTGTGGGACACGTTCATGGCACCCCCTCGTGCAACTTCCATCACTGCGGGGCCCGCTATCAGCAGGAGGGACAAGTATCGGCGGATGTTGCGGGAGTACCTGGCAGACCGTACCCCTGTCCTCCCCGATCCCTCGGCGTCCTACACTTACTGGGTCTCCAAGTTGGACACGTGGCTGGAACTGTCCCTGTACGCCTTGGAGGTGCTTGCCTGCCCTGCCGCCAGCGTGCTATCAGAAAGGGTGTTCAGCGCAGCCAGGGGCATTATAACCGATAAGCGCAGCCGCCTGTCAACCGACAGTGCCGACAGGCTGACGCTAATCAAAATGAACAGCAAGTGGATTGACCCGGACTTTGCTTCTCCAACAGTGGAAAGCAGCCAAAAGTGAAGTGCCATCTGTATGAAGTGCCATTTCCTCCTCCACCTCCTCCTCCTCCTCCTTTACCGCCTTAGAATTGCTCCGTAAAAAAAAAAAAAAATTTTATGGCTCACCTCTTGGGCCTACAAACAATTTTTAAGAGGTCTCACCTCTTGGGCCTCCACATAATTTTTAAGAGGTCTCACCTCTTTGGCCTCCACATAATTTTTAAGAGGTCTCACCTCTTGGGCCTCCACATAATTTTTAAGAGGTCTCACCTCTTGGGCCTACAAACAATTTTTCTCATGCCTCACCTCTTGGGCCTACAAACAATTTTTAAGAGGTCTCACCTCTTGGGCCTCCACATATTTTTTAAGAGGTTTCACCTCTTGGGCCTCCACATAATTTTTAAGAGGTCTCACCTCTTGGGCCTCCACATAATTTTTAAGAGGTCTCACCTCTTGGGCCTACAAACAATTTTTAAGAGGTCTCACCTCTTGGGCCTACAAACAATTTTTAAGAGGTCTCACCTCTTTGGCCCCCACATAATTTTTAAGAGGTCCCACCTCTTGGGCCTACAAACAATTTTTCTCATGCCTCACCTCTTCGGCCTACAAACAATTTTTAAGAGGTCTCACCTCTTGGGCCTATAAACAATTTTTATTATGGCTCACCTCTTGGGCCTTAATACAATTTTAAGAGGTCTCACCTCTTGGGCCTACAAACAATTTTTAAGAGGTCTCACCTCTTGGGCCTACAAACAATTTTTATTATGGCTCACCTCTTGGGCCTTAATACAATTTTTAAGAGGTCTCACCTCTTTGGCCTCCACTTAATTTTTCGAGGGCTCACCTCTTGGGCCTCCACATAATTTTTTCGAGGGCTCACCTCTTGGGCCTCCATATAATTTTTTCGAGGGCTCACCTCAAGCTAACTTTGCGCACTCATTAAAATATTTTCACAACAAGGACCTAAGAGCCCTCGATGGGAGAGCTTTGTGTGGGGGCCTGTTATAGGGAAGAGATGCGGCCCTGCGGGCTCTAGCCTGCCTTCTCCATGAGCCTCTGGCCAGCCCACGGCCTCTTCCTGCCTTTTGCGGTCCTACGCATTCCTCAACATCCCCACTGCTTTACCTGCTAGACATGACACTGGGCCAGGTCGGGTCACTGACTTCGTCATACTCAACCACCTCCTCTTACACTGCCTCACTTTGCTCCAACAGCCTCCCTTGCTGGCAACTGTGTCTCATCATCGTCCCTAATCATTTTACACTTTAGTGCCCGTTCCACACCACCATCAGCTACAGATGGAGCTTGCTCTAGTGTTTGGGCATCAGAACAAACAAAATCCTCAGATAGCTCCTGCGATTCTTGCATGGGTGGGAACACTGGGTTGATAACATTGGGCAGGGTGGGAGGAAGGAGGGTCAGAGTGAGGTCCCTGCGGTTTCTGCAGGCTATCGACGAGACTGGACTTTGTGGACTTGACTGAGTGGTGGACAGATTTAAAAGGAGAATCTAGAAGGAGAAGGAGGGGTTTGCCGAGCTGTCTGTAAGGGTTGCGGAAATCCAGACAGAACCAAGGCCCAAAACTTGGGTGGGGGTAGCAGGTTTGCCCGTCCCCGCCTCCACAACATTCACCCAGTGTGCCGTCAGGGAGATGTAGCATCCCCGGCATCAAACCAAAGTGTTGGTGGTCAAATGGCCTTTTGCAGTAACCGTGTTACTCGGGCGTGGATGATGTTTTGGGACATGTGCCTGGGCAAGGCAGGGATGGCACAGAGGGAAAAATAGTGATGGCTTGATTGCTTTCCCCCTTGCCTATGCCATCTGTGGTTGTCATAGGCAACGTGATTTTAAGGGGTGCAGAATTTTATCTTCTTTTTTGTCTAGTTTGGCTTGGGGTCCATGGCAATGTAGAGGAAAGAAGGTTTCCTTGTATGGTCTCACTTTACAGAGAGGTTACATTGTCTTTGGAGTGTATTGTTGAGAGGCTGTGATAGTGGCGTAATAGTGCGACTTGGGCGCGTTATATGCACCCAGACATGCTTCCCCTGCTGTCCCAGTTGCATTCCAGCAGTGTTGGCATCCTTTTCTGAGGTTTCAGGGTGGACTTGGTGACCTCCAAGTGGTCGAATTGAGATTTCCAAGTGGCGAGCATTTTTTTCCCATAGACTTTAATGGGATTCGATATTCGGTCGAATAGTCGAATTTCGCGGTCTATTCGAATCGAATTTCGAACTTTCGAATATTTCACTACTCGCTCATCTCTATTAACAAACAGCAGCCCTGTCCCTGGCTGTGCGACTACTGTGCTACTGTGCTATTGTGACTATTCTGGGGCCACGACCTGAGGATCTCACTGCAGCAAAATCCATACTTCCTTGTGGGGGTAAAGAGTAAAAACCAGGGAGTACCCTAGACTGTGCACCCTAGAATCCACACCTGTAGTATAAGACTATTCAGGGGCGTAGCAAGGGGGAAAATGTGCCCCTAGCACAGAGGCTGAGTGTGTGTGTGGGGGGGGCACCCAATTGGCAGTTCTTATTACTGCCGGGTGTTTCATTTCCATAGTGAAACAGGGAGCCCTGCTTCAATGTTCTTCAGAGATCCGGACTAGCGGTCCCCCCTCAGGTCACACATCGCGTTGCTGGCTGTGGGAGGAGCACTGAAAGCCCGGGGAATTAGCCTGCAGGACAGCCAGCAGCGCAATGTGAGTGTGGGAGCACATCATCAGGGTAGCAGGTAAGTATTGTGTTTTTTTTTACCCTTCAATGTAGCTACAGTCTGGAGAGGGCACTGGGGGCCAAAGTGGGGCCACAACTAGACTGAGGGGGCACAAAAAATAATTACACTGAGGGGCAGCTTCTCTGGCATAACTACCATGAGGGGGCACCTAATATGGCATAACTACTGTGAGGGGAAACATAATCTGTCATAACCACTGTGAGGGGCACCTAATCTGGCATAATTACTGTGAGGGGGCACATAATCTAGCATAACTACTGTTTGGTATCAAAGTGACAATAATGTGTCCTACCATTCACCCACTATCGCTTTTGTTTGCAGTGGTGTCGTGAACGAGAAACCTGGAGTGTAACAGACTAGAACCATATAGTTTTAGCAACAAATCCTGATTCTATTTGGGATCCCACAATAGTTGGGTTTGAATATAGAGGCCTTGTGGTGAGTGATTACCATTGCCCCAGCTGGGAGCCATCGTACATGACAGTCAGTTTCCCCTAGTAGTGATATGATGGACGCAAACAGCTCAGTGAAGTGTACTGCGTATGCTGTGGCCACATGTGTTGTCTCTCATGGCAGGGCTTCCAACTGGAAATTTTCAGCAGGACAATGCTCACTCACATACAGCAAGAGTTTCCCAGGAATGTCTCAGTCAGATTTATTATCAATAAACCATTTATGAGACCATCTGGGATGCCAACGTTGGCAACCTATGAGTGTGCATGATCTATAGGCCCAGCTGCAATAAATGTGGCTGTGGCACAGGAAAATATACTGAACCTGTATGCCTCCATGCCTAAACCTCATCTTCTATCCAGGCTAAAGGTGCCCAACAAGGTACTAGAGCCTCCTTTCAGTTTTAGTTTTTCCCAATAAACTTATCCTTTCACTCTAATATTGTAATCACTTACATCTATCATTAATACATTTACATACTTTCTGTATGTTTTATTCAATTTCAAAAACTTCTCCTTAGTACTTTTTTTCTTAATAAGTATAGTTAATATATGTAAATCCAATGGGTCACTCATGTTGGACTTTTAATCAAATTATTAAAATAATTAGTATAAATAAAACAGATGCCATTAGCAAAGGCTCTTCAAAACTCGTTAATTGTAATCTTTTGTGTGGCAATTCTAATCCCTTTCATTATCATCAGATCATATCATACCTTTGTCTCCAGTATGTTATTTTACCTGAACGACTCTTGAGTGAATGTAATGGCAATAGCAACATCTTTAGAACCACAATGTTAATTGGTAGACATGTACAAGAACACTCATCTACAAGGCAGGTGCTCTCAGCAAATATATAGTCATTAGACTTACAAATAAGGTACTTATGTACAGATACGCTCCCTCCCTATGTGTTTCTACAACTTTAAGGAAAGATTATCATTATTATTATTATTATTATATTAATTAATTAATTTATTTATTTATTTATTTATTTATTTATTTTACTTTAAACCTCCATTAATCCCAGGTCGTTCTATATAGGAAAAATAATAAAAATATGACACAATAAAAACAAGTACATTAAAGGGGTTTTCTGAGACTTTATAACTGATGACCTACCCTTAGGATCCGATCGGTGGGGATCCAACACCCGGGACCTCCTCCAATCCGCTGTTTGAGAAGGCAGTGGCACTCACAGTAGTGCTGTGGTCTTCTCTCAACTTTTCATAGGCCAGTGATGACATGTTTATTGGTCATGTAGTCTAGGCTCGGCACAGCCCCATTCGAGTGAATGTACGACGCTGTGCTTGGTAAACTGAGCAAAGGCCGTAACTCTCACAGAAGCGCCAATGCCTTCTCAAACAGCTGATCGGAAGGGGTCTCGAGTGTTGGACCCCCACTGATCAGATACTGATGACCTATTCAGACGATAGGTTATGAGTTATAAAATCTTGTAAAACCCTTTTAAACATGGAAGACTGGCACAGAAGAAGATAAGAACCTGCCTCAAGGGCTCATACTTTACAAGGGATAGGGGAAGGAGTCAGCAGGTGAGGGTAGAAGCTCATCAGATGATAGTGTGGCGGCAGCAGGGTTATTGTAGATTGTAGGTTATCCTCACAGGGTGGGTAGACAGGTTGCTTTTTAAGGATTCAATCACGGAGGACAATCTTATTTCTAGAGTATTGGGAAAATATTGTAGACAACTGTGGGAGGACCACAGAAGAGGAAAGAAAAGAAAGTTGTTTTGTGAGGATTAGAGAATATGTGTGTTGAGGTATTGGGAGATTAGTTCAGAGATGTATGAAACAATACCCAATTGTCGTTAAGCAGAGAAAGCCCTATAATAACCTTGCAACCGTAATTAAATGTACATTTAAAAAGGTTCTGTAACCAAAGCAAAAAAACTGTGCTGCTTGTATAGTCTAACTAGCCGTGTTTCCCTGAGCATGGCATACTTTACTCTGTATTCCCACGCTACCCCTTCCTTGAAGTGACTAGCCACAGAGGTGAGGCTAACCAATTCACTTCTACGCAAGGGGAGGTTTCTCCCCACTGTGACAATCTCCGTCACACCCTCTTCCTCTCCAGCTGCATCATGATCACATGTGACCTACTAATTCTCATGAGGTCATGCCTCATGCTATCTCCTGCCGGGACAGCGTCTCACTCTGACCAGAGTCTCCTCTTGATGGCTCTGGGCTCATCTCGGTGGTGACATCTCACTTCAGTCAGAGTGAGACTTTTTGTCTGCAGAGGGTAGGATGGTAAAACCCTTCCAAAGAAGCTAAGTAGTTAGCCACAACTGAAGAACGACGGGTGGAGGCAAGTGTTAGAGCAAAGTATGGCATGCTCAGGGAGGCATGGCTAGTTAAATTACACAAGCAGTATATGAGTTTTCCTCACCTAAGTTGTGGGTATCAAGAATGCAGGTATCACATAGGGGTAGGTGGCCAGTTGTACAGAAAACAAATCTAGAACGCAAAATTTTATTTTATGAAGAAACCAAATCATCACACAGGGAAGAAGGTCCAGGGACTTGGGGATATGAGGAGACACAGAACAGGAGATAACCACTGGAGCAAATGTGGAAGATAGCCAGTAAATATTGGCAGTAAAGCCATCATAGCAGCTATATTGTATTATAGTACAGCCTTAGATGGTATACTGCTCTGTCTATTGGAATAAGAACATGCCTGTTGTATAACATAATTCATCTGTTGTGTATTTTCAGTGCATTTCTATTTTCAGATAGGGACCCAAATGGATGCTCAGCTAGGCCTCAATCTTGTACAAACCTACTGATGTTGAATGGTCTTTTACTAGTTGCCATAGCAACTGATACCAGCAGCACATTCAGCCCTGTGTTCATCCCCTAGAAAGCTTCAACAGATGTCTTCAACAAATTGCCGTGAAAAGACTTCAGTCTTTGTACCTTGTTAGGAGATAAAAATCAAACAACAAGATGTCCCTGCTTTCACTGCTGGTAACCGTCCCATTAAATATGTAGAATTACACCTCTTACAGGGAACTAGTCAAATCTCTCACACCCGCCCCAATTCCTTTGGCTTTTTTGCAGCACATCTTGTTTGAAATATTTATGATCCTATTTCTACGTGAAACACTGGGGCATTATGCTCCGCCGCTGACATTGTCTGGCAGTGCTATGCTGGCATGCTGGCAGCAGCTGGTTAACAGCAGAAAATGAGAGTGAGATGATAAATTATTGATTTATATGAATAAACACCCTTTAAATATTGGATCTTTTCAGGAAGAGATTTGGTGTCTCTTTCCAGGTTATAAATGGTTAAGATGATCAATAGTAAATTGCTGCTGTTTTGATTTGGAACTCCCATTGTGTTGCCCATCTTAGTTTCACTAAAGACATACATACAAATGTGACATAGATTGCTAATAGGTAGCAGTTTCGTGTTTGTCATTTGGAACAGCACACTTGGCAGTGCACATAAGTACATCATCATCACCACCACAGTGTTTTGTAGTATTCCTTAGAACTGACTAAACCTGATGACTTAAAAGGGGTTGTCTCACTTCAGCAAATGGCATTTATCATGTAGAGAAAATTAATGCAAGACACTTACTAATGTATTGTGATTGTCCATATTGCTTCCTTTGCTGGCTGGATACATTTTTCCATTACATTATACACTGCTCGTTTCCAGGGTTTACAACCACCACTGCAGTGTAGATATTAGGTGGCTGGAACGGGAGCTGCTTCACATTCTTGCCTATGTACGCTCCCATGGTCCTGGTTACCAAAGAAGTTGGCACTTTTTCCTGTAGTGTGCAAGCACGCACCACTTCTGGATTAAAAGGTGGTCATAAAATTACCTGCAGTGTAGATATTAGGTGGCTGGAATGGGAGCTGCTTCACATTCTTGCCTATGTACGCTCCCATGGTCCTGGTCACCAAAGAGATTGGCGCTTTTTCCTGTAGTGTGCAAGCATGACCACCACTTCTGGATTAAAAGGTGGTCATAAAATTACCTGCAGTGTAGCTATTAGGTGGCTGGAACGGGAGCTGCTCCACATTCTTGCCTATGTACGCTCCCATGGTCCTGGTCACCAAAGAGGTTGGCGCTTTTTCCTGTAGTGTGCAAGCACGACCACCACTTCTGCATTAAAAGGTGGCCATGGAAATAAGCAGTGGCGTAACTAGAGGGGAAGCAGGGGAAGCGGCTGCTTCGGGGCCCGGGCTAACAAGGGGCCCTGTGCCCGGCAGCGTGTCAGTGATGTTTTATAATTATTTAATACTGTTTTTCAGGCCAGGCCGGGCCCATTCATATACAGTGTGTGACATAGGGGCCCGCGCCCGGCCTGCTACATCAGCCCCCATCCATAATGTCATCCCTGCCACAGCGCTATTATCAACACCACCATGGCACCCCCCCACACTCCCCCCGTCGCCACCCTGCACGCCCGCACGCCCACGAATCAACTTACATACAAAGGATACAAGCCGGTATAAGCCGGCAGCGCGCAGTTCAAGATAGGCCCGCCCACCAAGTTCCTACAGTAGGAGGGACTGGAGCGGCAGTTTCAAATGCAGAGCGCGCCAGGGAAGAGGAGCAGCATGGCAGCGGCACAGTAACGCTCAGTGACTGGATTTTTCAGGTATGTGACTCTGTGCCCGCTGCCTGTGCCCCCCTTGCTCTTGTCAGCGCAGCCCCTGACCTCTGTGTGTGCCTCCCTGCCAGCTCAGCCCCCCTGGCCCTTATCTGCACCCCTCTCAGAGCCTGATGGTGGGACATCTAACTAATGTGACATGACAGCACTGTATATGAAGGGGCCTGGCCTGGCCTGGAAAACTGTATTAAATAATCACGAAACTTCACTGACACGCTGCCAGGCCCCTATTTGGGCCCCCCCCATTCCTTAATCTGCACCTCCCTGGCCCCTGTCTCATCTGTCTGTCCCCCCCCCGGGTTGTCCTTGTCTGCGCCTCCCTGCCCCTTGTCTCTGCCCCCTTGGTTCCTGTGCACCACTCTGGCCCTTGTCTGTGCCCCCTTGCCCCTGTGTGCGCCACCCTGGCCCTTTCAGTGCAGCCCCTGGTCCTTATCTGCGCCCCTTTGGGCTTTGTCTGTGCGCCCCCACCCCTGGCCTGTGGCCCCCCAGGCCACTGTCTGTGCCTTCCTGGCCCTTGTCTGTGCCCCCTTGGCCCCTGTGTGTGCCACTCTGACCCTTTCAGTGCAGCCCCTGGCCCTTATCTGCGCCCCTTTGGGCTTTGTCTGTGCGCCCCTGGCCCTGGCCTGTGGCTCCCCAGGCCACTGTCTGCGCCCCTGGGTCCTGGCCCTTATCTGTGTACCCCCCACCTCTCTTGGTCTGGGTTCAAGTCACAGGAGTGTGGGGGTTGCATGGGAGGAGGGTTAAGATTTGACAGGGCCCCCACAACAGTATTATACAATGACACTACATGACAGACAGTCATGTAGTGTCATTGTATATAAAGGAAAAGGATGGCGTGGCAGCCTGGTCTAGATTGGGACTAGTTAGGAAGTGCAGGGGGCGGTGGAGGGGGGTGCTTGGGGCCCTCGTGGGGGGGGGGCTTACAGAAATTTGCTGTGGGGCCCAGTCACTTCTAGCTACACCCCTGGAAATAAGCAGTGTGTAATGTGATCGAAAAATAAATCTGGCCAGCAAAGGAAGCAATATGGACAATCACAATACATTAGAAAGTTCATGTTGTTTTATGTGGGACAATTATTGGGTCTGAACACTGGCCAATGTACTTGTTCTGCTAATCATCTGATAAACAAGCAAAAGCTTTCATTGGGTGAAAGTATCAATGATCTATCCCCCCAAATCATGTTTTTTGGACAGCAAATCAAATCTGCTGCCTAGTAACAAAAAATCTGTCTGGGTATGAGTGATTGCTTATCCCTATAGAGTGGTGGTAATTGCTGCATGTTAATGCAGCCATCTCTGCTCATGAATCATTCTACAGTCAGTAGAACCTGGGGTGCACCACCAATGAGGCCTGGTGAGGCGATCGTCTCGGGCAGCACCAGGAAGGGGCAAGAGGGGGGCAGCGGAAGGGCCATGGGGAATGAGCACTTTAATTGTGGCAAAGGGGTTAGGTTAAGAAATTGGCATGGGGGCGCGTTTTAGTTTTCGCCTCAGGCAGCAGAAAGGCTAGGTGCACCCCTGAGTAGAACTCAATTAATTGTAATGATTCTTTCTGTCTCTTCTAGTAAAGGTATAAAAAAGTATAGAAAGTACTATCTCCCAGTCTTTCCAGGCATAAATAGTATTGCCTCTCAGAAGGACCGTGTAAATAATGTGGCAAAATACCATCTGGGCTAGGTTTGACAGATATGGCCCCGCCAGTTCTTTTGGAGGTTTTGGCCATGAATTGCCTCCACCCTTTATTGCCACCACAACCACCACCCTACTTTTCTGATGTCTCTTCCTCCTCAGCACCCCAATTCAGAAACCAGGTCATGTCTAACACACAATCATCATTATAGTCATCACTCTTCAACTATCCTCGTCAAAGGAAAAAAGAAGGTGCCCCACTAAAAGGGGGCAGTGAAGACTGATAGGATTCCACTGAAGGGCTTCTTTGGGGCTAGGAGAAGGAGCAGGAGGAATGCTGTGACCCCTTGCTCCAAGGCACAGTGTCAGATTCCAAAGTGAGCTCCACATCATCCTACTGTGACTGAGATGAGGAGTGACCCATCCAATCCACAATTTTATCCTCTTTCTCCTCATTGATAATGTTGCACCTTTCCTAAGTTAGGGAGAACAGTGGCCTACTACTACTACTTCTGGTATCTGGTGCTGCTACTACCCACATTCTGACTTTGGGAGTAGAAGGCCCGGATTTTTCATTTTGAACCCTTCCATATTGCATATGTTTTATTATGAGACCTAATATAAACTCCCTTCATTTTGAACCTTTCTGTATTCCAGACAGTTTATTATGGGTCCTAATGTAAACTCACAATTTTCCTAAATGAAAATTCATGTGTTTGGTACACAGTCACATAAATCATGGAACGGCTATAGCAAAATTGTGAATATGTATTCTGTAAGTTGAAGACAGAGATGCAGTCCTTCCCCTTCTACAAGCACTCAATACTGCTATTGACCATTTAACTTTGGGAATAATGCAGTATTGGCACCGATAAGATTTCTGCCTACTGTGTTATTTGCGTTTAAAAATGCAGTTAAATAAAAAAACTTTCTGTATTAATATAACAATGCAGGAAAGGTCAGTATAAGATTTGACTACTGCGTTATTTGCATTTAAAAGCATAGTTTCAGAAAAAAACCTTTCTCTACTGTAAAACACACATTGCAAACTTTGACATTATAACATTGCAGGAAAGGCAATAATATTTCTTCATATGGTGTAATTTGTATTTAATTTCACTGGTATAAAATGGGATTATTGCTGTAAAATGTTTTTGTTATAATGTAATGCATTTAATAACACCAGATATGATGCACTGAAAAAAAATGTGCAACAGCTCAGCAACAGAATCCTATTGGGGTGCTGTACTTGAAATAACATGTAGAAACTCAAGGTTTTTTGTTTTGTTTTGATTTTTTTTAACTATCTCTGTTCAAATGGAAAAAAACAACAACTTTTTTTTCCTGTAGGTGGCTGGTTTTGTAATACAGAATTGCAAGAATAAGGTTCTACAGCAGCTGTGACATTACAGTACAGTGCCCCAGGCCCTCATCTCCTCACTCCCTCAAATTCCTTTCCCTAATCAAATTCCCTTATGTTTGTCTGTCTGTCATCCTGTAAGCCAATCAGGGACCCGCCCCCTCCAACTTCCTCCCAGGTTCAGCCTTCTTCTTCTTTTGCCAATCAATGTGTACACTAAAGTGGTGCAGCACGCCATTTTACTGGATTCATTTGAATTGAACATGAAAAGCTTGGGGTTCATTTGGCGGAAAGATTTTTGTGAAATTCCTAATGGTCCCATTTAGTTATGAGTCTATTGTCTCATCCTTACTCTTGATAATGTAGGTAGAACTACTGATGTCTTCCCATCTCTCCCTGCAAAGGATATAGGCACCAATAACACTGCTTCTTAGTTTCTACCTGTACCTAATAGATGCACAGATGGTGCTATCCCCGTTATTAAGCTATAATAATGTAGGTACACCACTCGGTTTCTGTATAAAATGATGTAGGCACAAATAGTAATGCATCCCCTATTCTCCATCTATAATTCAAATGATGCATGCACAGATACTAATGTCTTCCTGTGTCCTCCTGTAATTGATTTAGGCAGAGATAGCACTGCCTCCCATTATCACTAAGCAATGACAGAAATTTCTGAAAGAGAATCCAGCAGGTAATAAGACTGCTGCTGAGCTTAAAAACATATGATTCAGAAAGTACTCAAGTCGATTTTACTCCATAAGAAGACATGTTTCTCTGGAACAAAATACTGCTACATGAAAGAATATTTAGGGAAATCCTGAGGTTTCTTTTAAATCAGAGCAAAATCACAACACAAATTCAGCAAGACGTTCAGCTCTGTTGCATCTCTTCATCTGTTTTACCTTTTTAATGAACAAGAGAAGCAACGTTCTCACATTTGTGCTCGGATAGTTGGAGAAATGGCAAAATTCAATAATCAATGCGGCTGGATCTCTTACGGTTTACATAGGGAGATATTTTCATTCTCCTGGAATCAGTGTGTAGACTGGCGGTTATCTTCTAGGCAAGGTTCCCCAGAAAATTGTCCACTTGATATTGTTTGGATTATTATCAGTAATTGCCCTCATATCGAGGGCTGTAATATATCTCCGAGATGCTGCAGTGTGTGAGGCTTATTATAGATAAAATAAAAGATAATTGTCCATTGACCAAGATTACATAGAGTCACATCTATCCATCTCAAGATTTGTTTCTGGAATGTTTTGTTCCTGGACATGTCCCCAATTCTGTAAATGTAAAATATTTTCCCTTCCCCTTTGTGCTAAAACAAAAGGAAAATACACATGGGATGGTTTTATGGATACAGAGAGATATAGATTTGTATGTGTATATATGTATATATACTGTGTGTGTGTGTATATATATATATATATATATATATATATATATATATATTAGAGATGAGCGAATCTAATCATCGCGATTCGTTGATTCGTATCGAATCTTGGAAATTTTCAGCTGTGAAACGAATCCGAATAGTTGGAGATTTGCTCTGTTAAGATTTAAAAATGTTCCTAAGGCTTTCTACGCATTCGCTACGTACTTGTCCGATAAATTGTACGCTAATGCTACGTATAAGTTAATCTATACGCTGTAGTGTACGAATTCAATTACTTTCAAACTTTTACTGTTAGTTCGTTATTCATGCGCAAAAGCTCGGGAAGAAAGCGGTCAGGGCTTGCTCTGATTGGCTCAGGCTCGGTCAGCCAGTGACGCATCACTTCTGCTGCGACTGCTGAGACGAGCAGAAGCACTGTGTGTGAAGTTACTAAAGACTGAGACCTGTGTTGTTGAAATTGGGGTGTAATTGTTCTGGGAATCATATTACACATCAGGGATACTGCAGGGCAAGTGTAGGGCAAGTGCAGGGCTAGTAATTAATCAGGCAGGGAGAGAGAGAGACAGGGAGAGAGATAGGGAGAGAGACAAGGACAAGACAAAGACCAGCTGCAGGGCCACAGAGTCAAGTGAAAAATGTCTGGAATGGATAAGCAAAAGGGATCCAGTTCCAGCTAGACCTCGAGCTCTAAAAAAAAAGGAGAAAGTAGCACAGGGCAGCAGTGCCAAAGGACCTGTAACTGGAGCTTCTACTTGTAGTATTTGCAATACTTGGCCATTGTTCCACTGGGCTAACCCACCAAGGTGCAAAATTGGAGTGGAGGAGAAAGTGGATGAGGTAGTGGAGTGAATGGCGTGCTCATCTCAGTCTCAGCCGGATGATCTGCTGTCATCTGCTGATACAGTATCCATATGTAGCCAGGGGTCAGACTCAAAGCGTTCCTCCTGCTCCACCATTCCTCTCCAGCAAAGCCCGTCATTTTCGTATGCAATTTGTACGCTCATGCGTACGTGTTCAAAGAACTGCGTACCTTTTAAAACTGAATGTTCGAGAGTGGGGATGGGAGCCAACAGCAGTGGCAGTAACAATAGTGGCCCAATAACAAAGTGGCGAGGGAGGATGGCAGCAGTGACAATAGTCGCCCCCTAACAGAGTGGGGAGGGGGGCAGCAGCAGTGGTATACAGCACAAGATGGTGGCAGATCACAGTAGTAGCAGAACCAAAAAGCAACATTGTGAAAGCAAGGCCCAGTGACATGCATATCCTTTAAAAAATTTTACATGTACATATCAGTAGGCCAATAAGCCCCATTGTAGGAATGACAGTAAAGGCAGCAGGAGAATGGCATCAGGCAGGTGGCAGTGTCAGAATGGTGGCAGCATGACATGGCCAGAAGTAACTGCCCATTTTGCAGAATATTCTTGTGTGCCAGCACACTACAGTATGATCATTGGTGGCAGAATGATCTATTCTGTTGCATCAGGCACCGGCGTCGGGAAATCCTGGTTGATCCACGCCAGATTAATCTTTATTAAGGACTAGCAGAAAAACCTGGCTTCGCCTGGGTATATTTCATCTATTTCATTTAATGTTTCTGTGTGTCGTTGCAGAGAGAAAGTCATCCTCCCTCCCATCCCTGCAGCTGACAGAAATTGATTTTTACCTTCATTTTTTCAATCCCCATTGGCTGCGGAGTGGGAGGGGGCGTGGTTTAATGGGACACAGGGGGGTGGTGGTTTAAGTCCTTCTTTTCAGGGTGGCCTGAATTATAGGTTAATGCCATGGTAATTTGAGGAAACACAATGGGTAGCAGTGGAAGAAAACATTGCTTTGCGCGGGTATATTTAATCTATTTCATTTAATGTGTCTGTCATCCTCCCTCCCATCCCTGCAGCTGACAGATGTTGATTTTTACCTTCAATTGTTCAATCTCCATTGGCTGCGGAGTGGGAGGGGTCGTGGCCTGACCGAGTCGGGGGCGTGACGTAGCAAGACCTGGGGCGGGGTTTTAAGTCCTTCTTTTGATGGTGGCCAGAATTACAGGTCGATGCCATGATAATTTATGAGGACACGCCATGGGTAACAGTGGAAGAAAACATTGCTTTGCACGGGTATATTTAATCTATTTCATTTAACCCCTTCCCAACCGGCGCCGTACATGTACGGCGCTCGGGCGGTGCGGGGACATGACGCCCGCTCGCGGGTGCGGCGGGCGTCATGGCCGGCAAGTCTCTGCTGTTTCTAACAGCAGAGACTTGCGGCTACTTACCGCCATCGGCGGCGTCTTCAGATGGGCCTCTCATTTCTTGTGGGCCCCTCCTAAGGCTTCCGATGGCGTCTGTACCCGGAAGCGGTGCGCTTCCGGGTGATGTACAGACGACCCGATTGGCCAATCGGGCCGTCTGTACACGCTATGAAAGCTGTAATCCTCGCTGGTGAGGATTACAGCTTTCAAGGTGCAATTCTTATTCTGACCACTAGATGGCAGGCCAGGATAAGAAATGAGCAATCATGAGTTTTAATTCAAGATTAAAAATCAGAGATTGCTCATAGTGAAAAAATAAAAAGTACAATATATTAGCTTATATTTGAGCTGTCAAATAATTAAAAAAAAATGTTAAAAAATATATAAAAAATAAAAAAAAATATAAAAGTTTAAATCACCCCCCTTTACGTATAATTAAAAAATAAATATCTAAATAACAATAAATATAGACATCATGGGTATCACCATGACCGAAAACGCCCGTACTTTTAAACTAAAAAAAAAAATTCCAACACGGTGAATTGTGTGGCGGAAAAAAGCGTCAAAATGGCGATTTGCCGTTTTTTGTCACTTTTTTTTTCTAAAAAAAATTAAATAAAAAGCGATCAAAAAGTCAGACACACCCCAGAATGGTATCAATAAAAACTTCAGATTGCCCCGCAAAAAATGAGCCCCCATACAGCTCCGTACACATAAATGCCAAAAAGTTATCGGGGTCAAGATATGACGACCAAAAAACAAAAAACAAAACAACCAACTTTATCATTTTTTTATCACTATCAAAACTGTAGAATGAAAGTAGCATAGTGTTTTTTTTTGCAATTTCACCCGATTTGGAATTTTTTTCCCGCTTCCCACTACACCATATCCAATAATAAATGGTGGCGTTTGAAAGTACAACTTGTCCCGCAAAAAACAAGCCCTCATACAACTATGTGAGCAGAAAAATAAAAAAGTTATGGCTGTATGAAGGCAAGGAGCAAAAAACGAAAATGCAAAACCGAAAAAACCTCCGGGGTAGAAAGGGTTAATATTTCTGTATGTTGTTGCATAAAGAAATCCAACCTCCCTCCCACCCCTGGAGCTGACAGAAGTTGATTTTTACCTTCATTTTTTCAATCCCCATTGGCTGCGGAGTGGGAGGGGGCGTGGCCTGACAGAGTCGGGGCGTGGTTTCGCGAGATCTGGGGCGGGGTTTTAAGTCCTTCTTTTGAGGGTGGCATGAATTACAGGTCGATGACATGGTAATTTATGAGGACCCGCAATGGGTAGCAGTGGATAAAAACATCTTTTATTAGTACTGAACAGTCGTAGTCTAAAATTAGTTAAAATTTCATCTACAATTTTTGTATGTCGTTGCAGAGAGAAATTAACCCTCCCAGTTAGCAAGGGGGCGTGGCTTAGCAAGACGCTTCGAACAGTTGTAGTTTTTAATTAGTCTATTTTATCTAAAAAATTTGTGTGTCGTTGCAGAGAGAAATTCACCCTCCCACCCCTGCAGCAAACAGAAGTTTATTTTTACCTTTATTTTTTCAATCCCCGTTGGCTGCGGAGTGGGAGGGGGCGTGACCTGACAGAGTCGGGGGCGTGGATTAGCAAGACGCTTCACATGGGTGTATTTAAACTATTTCATTTAATGTTTCTGTGTGTCGTTGCAGAAAGAAAGTCAACCTCCCACCCATCCCTGCAGCTGACAGAAGTTGATTTTTACCTTTATTTTTTCAATCCCTGTTGGCTGCGGAGTGGGAGGGGGCGTGGCCTTACAGAGTTGGGGGCGTTGCTTAGCAAAGTGCTTCGCATAGGTGCAATTAATCTATTTCATTTAATGTTTCTGTGTGTCGTTGCAGAATGGCTGCGGAGTGAGAGGAGGCGTGGCCTGACGGAGTCGGGGGTGTGGCTTAGTGAGACCTGGGGCGGGGGTTTTAAGTATTTCTTTTAGGGTGGCCTGAATTAAAGGTCGATACCATGCTTATTTATGAGGCCACGCAATGGGCAGCAGTGGAGGAAAACATCTTTTATTACTACTGAACTGTAGTAATAAAAAAAAACATAAGTTATATTTATGGTAACCAGAATACCTTTAACAGTGTCAGTAAATAGAAATGGATGAGCTCCTCAGCTGCTGATAATTACCTGGTTGTTATGGAAACCTGCACTCCCTGTGTGTGCCTTTGCAGAGAATGGCAGTTGGAGTTTAAAACCAAAGTTCCCAGTTGTAATGTTGGCTAATGGAGATCATTTTTTGGGAATATCTCAGGAACGGTATGTCCAAGAGAGATGAGACCTGGTCTAAAACTTTCCCGGACACCTGATGTACCTGTCTGCCGAATTTGGTGAAAATCGGTCCAGTAGTTTGGTCGCACATAGAGAACAAACAGATGGACAGACAGACAGACAGAAACTCATTTTTATAATATTAAGAGATAGTCTCTCAAAATTTAGGGAGGAAAGATGAGTTCTCTTAGAGGTAACGATGCATGCTGCCACATCATTCACCTGTTCTGACACCACACTACTGGTTAGGCAGGAAAGCATTCCCATGTCAAACTCAGCCAGTTGCGGCCTCACTTCAAATTTTCATGCTCAGTAGTCCAGAAGATCCTTGATCATGAGTGAAAGGATGCAGTCCAAGTATGCCACCACTTGCTGGTTGTGGTTTTGCTTCATGTCCTGCTGCTACTGGTTGGCTTATTCAGTAGGCAGCTGAAGAAAACTGCTCATCATAGAATCCAGACTAAAGTCGCTGCATATGGAGCTGGTGCTGCCCCTGCCTCCACCAGTCATGGCAGTGAAGAGTGAGTGCAGAGGATCCCCTATCAGATGGGCGATGACGCTCGTATGCAGCGACCGACTGATTACACAACATGTTTCTATAGTAGTCAATTTTTGCACCCTCTCAGAAGGTCTCTGCTGAATCCTGACAAGGCGGCTGTCACTACACAAAAATGACACCATGTATCTGGCCATTAGTGTAGGGAGCTTGGAGGGCCTCCTTGCCTCCATCTCTATTGCATACTGCCACCATTTGTCGGGGTCATCTGCGTTATCTTCATAGTGTCCCTCCAGCTCCTCCTGCTCCTCTCTTGTTGCTTGGGCAGATAAAACACCTAGTTTTATATAAAATTCAAGGGTGTTTATGTCCTTTGCCATTTCATCCTCCTCAGGGCTCAGGTGGCCGTGAAATGTAGGTGCCACGTCTTCTGTCACCTCACCAATCAGATTTGTCATCATCCCCTGCAAGATGTGAAGGAGTGGAATGACATCATTCATCCCATAGTTCTGCCGACTGACAATAAAGTGGATTCCTCATAGGGCCTGAGCAAAAGTCACATGCCACAAATGAGCTGCCAGTGGTTAACATAGCAATTACACTGGGGAGTAGACCTGTCCGTCTGCAGCATTAACAAATCGTTGATCACCTTCCTCTGCTTGTACAGGTGGTCTGACATTTGGAGCGTGGAGATCCATCAGGTGGAAACATCACATCAGTCGATGTTGGGGAAGAGCATTTTACCTTTGCAGCTCAAGGATGGCGTATTTTGCATGGTAAGAGTGGTTGAAGTGCATGCACAGTTTCCTGGACTTTTCTAATGGGTTCTTGCAGTTCATTGTAAGACTTAAAGGGGTTCTCCGGGAATTAAGAAAATGAAAATACGTTAATATTACTTTATTATAAATATATTCCCAAATACCTTTCATTAGTTATAATGGCTCGTTTTGTCTAGGCAGCAATCATTAGGAGAAACAAAAGGGCCGCTGCTCATTAGCCACTTATGCACATGAACCCCATTCCTACAGAGATTCATCTAAACATCTTATCTGTATTCAGGATCATAATCCCTGACAAGCAGAGAGGAGGATGAGGCAGCTCTTTACCTCAGTGATGTGAAGTAACTTGTCCTGCTGTGTGATTAGGACAGGTTCTGTGTTTACCAATAGGATGGCGCCCATTTTATTTCTCCTAATGATTGCTCCCTAGACAAAACGAGCCATTATAACTAATGAAAGGTATTTTGGAATATATTCATAATGAAGTAATATTTAAGTATTTTCATTTTCTTAATTCACAGAGAACCCCTTTAGTGAACTGGGTGACAATGAGATTAAAGATGTGCGCCATGCAGGGCACATGGGTCAGCCCTCTCTGGTTCTTCCCATTATCAGTAATCATGTTTCCTATCTCTAATTTCAATTTCTTTATTGATGACACCGAGCAGTTCCTCCCCGCTCTGGCTCCATTCACCAAAGCTCATCAGGTGCAGAACCGCGTGACAGTGCCTAGCTTTGCATAGGTGATATGCAGGAGGATCACTGTGAACGGTGCCTACAGGGGAGGGTGAAGACAAGGTGCAGGGTGAGGAGACAGAGGAGGATATTGGCGCAGAAATCCCAGCATTGCAACGCAGAGGAAGCATTGCTTTTACCTGGCCAAGTTGCTAGTATGCCTGGTCTGGAACCACATTTACCCAGTGGGCTGTGAACAACATATATTGTCTGTGACCATAGTTAAAACTCCATGTCAGCGCAGGTGTGAACTGTACTACACACCAAGAGGCCCAAGGACTGGACCATCTTCTGCTAAAAATACGTGTACAGGGCTGGTACAGCTTTTTTGGAAAAATATTGTTGGCTTGGAACTCTCCACCTTGGGTAAGCCCAAGCCATCAATTCTCTGAAATGTGCAGAGTCAACTACATGGAAAGGGAGGGACTGTAGTACCAGCAACTTGGCCAGGTGTACGTTCAGATCCTGCACCACTGGATGAGTGCACGCATATCGCTGGCTTTGTGCAATCACCTTGGTGATCGTTTGCTATCGGAACAAGTGACGAGGCGTAGGAGGAGTATCAAGAGCAATAGACGACATTGAAGTCGATGGGAAGGAACAATAGCTTCCTTATGCTGATGTTGTCGAGCCCTGACTGCTGCAGAGGGGTTGCAGTGGGATCAGGATATAACACTAAATTGTAAGAAATATCGATTATTGACAATATTAAAATTAAAGCATAATAATACTGAACAATAATAATATCCTCACGTAAATTCTAGGGGACGGTCGGCGAAGAAAGCACACAACAACAGTGCATAGAAACAAAAGAAATTATATTATTTGTAGACACAAATGAACTGTGAGAGAATAGAAAAATATAGAACCACAATCAAACACTGGAAAATATAAAACCACACTGATACAAACAGACCTAGAACATTAACCAGACAAACATAACAATACAGACGGTTCCTCCAAAAACAACCCTATAGCACCATAATCAACAATAATACAACAATAAAGAGTCACCATATAGTTACCCAAGGCTGAACTAAGTTCCGTCTGGCCTGGTCTGATCCCAGAATCCTCCTCCTCCCTAGGATCTCCTACCCAGGATCTCCTTCCTCCTAGGATCTCCCCTTAGGATCTTCTCCCCCTAGTGACCATGGCCAAGGTTTTATATACTAAATTGAAGCATCCTCTCTGTGAGGTTCCCATGCCACTGGTGCCGACCAATCTCATTCAAGATCAAAATAATGTTTTGATCTTCAGATTTCTTTACCTTCTATCTGCGCATGGTAATGAGGCCGTTGTTTCCACATTAACATTTTACAATTACCTGTCTCTTGCTAGTTTACACCCAAACGCAAACTACTCAAGTTGGAGACATGTAACTTGGCCACACCTTTTCCCCTCCTACCTGGCTCGCCAAATTATGTAAGAAATATCGATTATTGACAATATTAAAATTAAAGCATAATAATACTGAACAATAATAATATCCTCACGTAAATTCTAGGGGACGGTCGGCGAAGAAAGCACACAACAACAGTGCATAGAAACAAAAAGAAATTATATTATTTGTAGACACAAATGAACTGTGAGAGAATAGAAAAATATAGAACCACAATCAAACACTGGAAAATATAAAACCACACTGATACAAACAGACCTAGAACATTAACCAGACAAACATAACAATACAGACGGTTCCTCCAAAAACAACCCTATAGCACCATAATCAACAATAATACAACAATAAAGAGTCACCATATAGTTACCCAAGGCTGAACTAAGTTCCGTCTGGCCTGGTCTGATCCCAGAATCCTCCTCCTCCCTAGGATCTCCTACCCAGGATCTCCTTCCTCCTAGGATCTCCCCTTAGGATCTTCTCCCCCTAGTGACCATGGCCAAGGTTTTATATACTAAATTGAAGCATCCTCTCTGTGAGGTTCCCATGCCACTGGTGCCGACCAATCTCATTCAAGATCAAAATAATGTTTTGATCTTCAGATTTCTTTACCTTCTATCTGCGCATGGTAATGAGGCCGTTGTTTCCACATTAACATTTTACAATTACCTGTCTCTTGCTAGTTTACACCCAAACGCAAACTACTCAAGTTGGAGACATGTAACTTGGCCACACAATAGAGGCTATTTGCAATGGAATGGGAAAAACACCCAGGAGCCTTTGAAATGTAATTCATCAAAACATTCCTTCCGGCACCTACTTACCAATGCAAAGAGGCTTCTTGATATTTCAATTAACAAACCGTATTTAGCCTTTCCATCTATAGAGTGACTCTCCATTGTTTTACAATTCAGTCTACACCCAAGATTTTATACAATAATAATACATATAGATAGACATTTATAATACATATGGATAGATGTACATTTTATTCATAACTCATATCTGTATATTTCTACAGTCCCCCACTTGAGAGTGATCGACCTTCAGGGAGAGAGCTCTCACATATATCCATAAATATTAATTTGCGATATTCTGTTTATAAAGTCCATAGATGTTTATAAAGAGAAAAATACACTTCGACTGCTGACTGACATCTGTTGATTAGAGTCCTTGTCTTGGATGCTCCTCAAACCAACAAAACTTCTGGTCACTGTGCTGAATCTTTCATAAAAAGGTGTTTGTCTTCTCTGAGAAAAATGAAGCATTTAAATTACATGCTCTTAAACTGGTTGAATCATATAACTCTACTGTTGGAAGTGATAGGATTTACTGAGACAGACTTGATCTGACAACCATCAATACAATTTCCTGTCCTGTGAAGTTAAATTTTTCTAATATTATTCACAGACACCTTAATAGATCATTGCTCCATCAGCCACCATACAAGATCTCGCACCACACCCACGTTTTACATTTAGCACAACACAGTCCACACTATCTGCTCTTAAACACCTTGTGACCACCACCATTATGCGAGCTCACTTTTCCATTGAGGCTCCTTCCGGTCGTCTGCTAGGATCTCACTTGACTGTGCTCCTTTATTCGGTGCCACTCACACCATTAAGTCTATTTCACAGTCTTTAGTCCCTTGCAGAAAACACATTACAGGACAGATTTTTGCTCGCTGCCATACTGGTTTTGGGGGCAGTCACTACTCAATTTGGAGCAGAAATGCAAACACACTTACATACGACAAATACACAAGACATGATGCAAGATAACTGGATATTGGTGGCTTCAGGAATTATTTAATAAACTAACCCAAATTAGGGTACTGCACCAGCCAATTGCTAAGGTTGTCCATGTCACCTATGTCTCAGCACCTCTATATCAGTTCCAAGTTCTATCATAAGAAGACAAAAAACATAGTTTATAAAAAAAAAAAGGGAACTCATTTTGAGAAACGATTTTTTTCTCTGGAGAAACCTTGTAAACCTTAGGGAAAAAAATCCATACAACATATTTATTTCAACTGATACTTATCAATCTCACCTATATTAGCCACACAAAAACAACAACATGTAAAAATAAAAATCCAGATTGAATGCTGCTTTTTATACCATTATTTTTTTTTTTTTATCATGGATATTAAGGAGCATGCAACCTGTTAATAAAAAATCATTAACCTTGCTGCCAGTGAGACCAATGCAAAAAAAGAAAGTGTTTTAAGGATATGCAAACTACTGCACCATCAGAATGTGCAAATGAGACTGTTCTCAGTTTACACCCATCAACACTGCTAGAGAGGAATGATTGTCCCCAAATACAATCAGAAGATATCCTCAGTGTCACATTTGCCTCACAATAGCAGCTATTTACTTTCTATACAGTACAGGCTTTTGGGGAAAAACCAAACAGCAAAAAAAAAGATCAATTTAGAATTTAGTATGCCCGTCTGTACATTACATTAATAAATTTAGAGGCTTCTCCTTAAAAAGTAAAAAAATAAAAATAAAACAATACAGAAAGGTCCTCTAATATCTAGTTATTGCCTGCAAGGAAAAAAAAATGTTAAAACCGCCCATCTCCATGTTTCGTAAATCTCCATTTTTCCCTGAAAGACAAAAACTAGTAAACATTAATAAAACAAAACAAGATCTCCTCAAGAAAGGTTCACTTTAGAAAACCCCTCTTCTGCACTTGAAATACCTTTTGGTGTTTTTAAGCCTTCGACTCCAGTGGTTTTAATCATTAAGCTAAGTTTTCTTACTTCATTTTCTAATTTTTCATTTTGGGCCCTGACCACATGGAATGGAACCCAGTGGGAAGGTCTTTGGCGGCCATATTGCCATTGTCTATACTTCCACCATGAGGCAACATTTTCCCGCTCTTTTCCTTCCATTTTGGGTTCATTTTCCCCACGTCTTGGGTCACTTGCTGCACCCTTTATAGTGTAGCAATTCCTAGAAATATGGCCTGGTTTACCACATGAATAACATGTTTTCAAATGCTTTTCCCTTTGTGCTGGGCAATACCTTGCAATGTGACCCACACGTCCACATGCAAAGCACTTTATCCCATTGTCCTTTTTCTGTGACTCACTAACAGAAAACCGACAATACTTAGAAATATGACCCAGCCGACCACAAGAAAAGCACTTGACTGGATTGTATCGACTAGAAGGCTTAAATTCACCCTTGGTATTTACACTTCTAATAGAAGACACTTGGACACTGTTGTCTGGTGTCTCACACCTATCTTTGGACTTATCAGCCTGCTTTGTGCTGGGGGAAACAGTCAGCCCAACAGCATGTTTTTCTGCCGCATTCAACCTCTCATTAAGCTGCTCAATTTCCATCTTTAAACTTCTGTTCTCTGCTACAATTAGCTGGTTGCTAACAGACATAGCAGCAGCACTTTTAGCAGAAACTTTTAATGTTTCAACCTCTTTCGTCAGTTCTTGTATACGATCTTCTAAGTTTTCTTTTTGTTCTTTCATACCTCCATATAACTGGTCCAAACATTCAACTTTGTTGTGTAGAATTTCATTTTGCTCCTTCAGTTTTGAATACTGCTCTGCTATCCAACAGGCAGCAAAAACTAGAGCACCTTTACCTTCTGATTTTGTAAACTTCTTGACAGAAATTGCATTGGTCACAAAACTTCTGGCTTCTAACCAGGGATCTCTAGAACCCACCATCAAATTCACAATCATTTTAGTATCCTTGACCTTTGCAATTTTTTTCAAGAAGCACTCCATGGTGAATTCTACACAACAACCACAAGCAACTATACAACCAAAGTTAATAACAGACTTATCAACAGTAATCCAGCATAAATGATTCAGAATATACTGACAGTCTCGTTTTACAATCAACGCGGCAAAAACAATTACAATGGCTGCTCTAACAAAGCTCCACTAACACACAGAAATTGATTTAACACCACTCAATTTTTTTCCTCACACAGCACAGATGATACTACAAATAAAAATATGCACAGTTATTAATATACTCTCCAGCCGCACCTTTTCCCCTCCTACCTGGCTCGCCAAATTATGTAAGAAATATCGATTATTGACAATATTAAAATTAAAGCATAATAATACTGAACAATAATAATATCCTCACGTAAATTCTAGGGGACGGTCGGCGAAGAAAGCACACAACAACAGTGCATAGAAACAAAAAGAAATTATATTATTTGTAGACACAAATGAACTGTGAGAGAATAGAAAAATATAGAACCACAATCAAACACTGGAAAATATAAAACCACACTGATACAAACAGACCTAGAACATTAACCAGACAAACATAACAATACAGACGGTTCCTCCAAAAACAACCCTATAGCACCATAATCAACAATAATACAACAATAAAGAGTCACCATATAGTTACCCAAGGCTGAACTAAGTTCCGTCTGGCCTGGTCTGATCCCAGAATCCTCCTCCTCCCTAGGATCTCCTACCCAGGATCTCCTTCCTCCTAGGATCTCCCCTTAGGATCTTCTCCCCCTAGTGACCATGGCCAAGGTTTTATATACTAAATTGAAGCATCCTCTCTGTGAGGTTCCCATGCCACTGGTGCCGACCAATCTCATTCAAGATCAAAATAATGTTTTGATCTTCAGATTTCTTTACCTTCTATCTGCGCATGGTAATGAGGCCGTTGTTTCCACATTAACATTTTACAATTACCTGTCTCTTGCTAGTTTACACCCAAACGCAAACTACTCAAGTTGGAGACATGTAACTTGGCCACACAATAGAGGCTATTTGCAATGGAATGGGAAAAACACCCAGGAGCCTTTGAAATGTAATTCATCAAAACATTCCTTCCGGCACCTACTTACCAATGCAAAGAGGCTTCTTGATATTTCAATTAACAAACCGTATTTAGCCTTTCCATCTATAGAGTGACTCTCCATTGTTTTACAATTCAGTCTACACCCAAGATTTTATACAATAATAATACATATAGATAGACATTTATAATACATATGGATAGATGTACATTTTATTCATAACTCATATCTGTATATTTCTACAAAATGAGTGAAATGGTTTTCCCATGCCACTTTGTGGTTATGCTCCATGTGTTGATGCAGGGCCATCGTGCAAACATTAGAACCCTGGATGCGCAATACCTTGTGCCCCAACATCCTGCATACTTCCACAATAACGTCCCCCAGCAACTTGCTGAAAAATTCCCACAATGGATTTTCGCTCTTCCACTGTGTAATGCCTGCCTGCCACTGCTTTTATGAACACATGCACTGCTAGTGTGACCCCTACAGGTAGACGGTATATCCCTCCTGTGTTTGGCTACATTTCTCCCACTGCTTCCACCCTGCTTTCTCACTAGCATGCTTCCACCCTGCGGTCTCACAGGGACGCTTCCACCCTGTTGTCTTACGCGCATGCTGCTACCCTCACCCCTTGATGATGACAATGCCCCTTCTTCACCCAACTCCCACATGCGATCGGCTACATCATCACTTATATCTGTTTGGTCATAACTTGTTTCACCCTCACCTGTTTCTTGCGCCCATCCCTGATCTCTCTCAACATGTGCTCCCACCCAACCGTCATCATCGGTATTTGCACATCTAGAGCAGTCCACAGTGGACCTCTCCTCCAAGTCTGTGCTGTCCTCTAACTGGTTGTTGAAAAGCAGAGCAGAGATGGGGGCTATCATTGTTTGGCTAGCAGAAGGAGCATCAAAAGCAAGAGGCAGATTCAGGACAGGTGAGGGCACAGAGGCAGTTCCTGGGCCATGCCAACTAATCATGGTGTCAGAGGAACTCACCGATTCCTAGCTGTGTGTATCTGTTGTCACTTGAGATGATGTTGAAGAGCAAATGAACTACAGTTGCCATTTTAGATTTTTAAAAATGATTTGTTACTGCGAAGTGTAAATAAATTCATATTTGTGACAAATTTTAATTTTTCCTAAACTTTGGATCAAATTCCACTTCGGATGCTTCGATTCGCTCAACACTAACATTAATGTCCCAGAATGAAAGAAGATATCTCTTAACCTCACCTATGGTTTACTCACCAGAGTAAAGAAAAAGAAATGTATATAAACTTATGCTCATAAAAATAGTGAACAGGATTTACGACAATATCCATTAAGACCATATTTTCCCCAGAATGCCTTGCAGTTCCTGCTTCGATAATACACTGTATCAACTTAAACCAAATCGACTGACTTTCACAATTCATAGTTTGCTTTTGATATGTTTCTTTCAATGTTGAGTGTAGAGACAATCTGTTTAGATTCGTATTTCCTTGCATCTGTCTTTGATGATTAGGCCTAATGTTACTCCCAGCTCTTGTTCACACCTGGTGTCATTCATTAGCATTACTGATTTGTATGTGTTGGAGATATATGGTAATTTGTGGACTGGGTCATTTGAGTGCAACATTCAAGTGTCACATTTAAGTGAATCATTTGAATTATACCAGGAATTGGACCAGAAGTGAACGGAAGGCAAATAGATTTCTCTCCAAAATCTTGTCAATTCAATCCTCGATATCTACATCACCAAAACATGTTTCATTTTATGTTCACCGTTATCACCTCCATATCCTTAAAACTTTTCCTTTATTCCACTATTCCTCAACCAGCCAAAGAGCTCCTTATCCCACCTTCCCTTCTCTCCTCGCACCTGGCCACTTCTGCTGAACTCCTTCTAAATGCTCAAACCTTCTCAACTAAAGACAGACACCTTTTGCTATATCCTACTCTCACTTGATATTCCTCTCTCTACTACTTCTTACTGCTGGAGACATATCTCCTAATCCTGGACCCCCTCCTCCCCACTGTTCTATCTTCCCCCATCACAGAGCCCCTTCCACTGCTCTCACTCCTCTAACCTCGTACACATTCACCTGAGCCTTGCTCCCCCACTCTCTCTTTCTGGAGCATTATGGCACTCTCGTTCCATTTGCCACAAACTTTCCGACATCCACGTCCTCTTCATTTCCCAGAAGCTTAGATTCTTTGGCTTCACAGAAACATGGCTGACACCTACTGACACAGCATCCTCTGCTGCACTATCCTATGGAAAACTTCATTTTAGTCACACTCCCCACCCAGATATACATATTGGTGGTTTCGGCCTCCTCCTATCATGTAACTGCTTCAACCCATCTTCACCCTTTCACAATCTCTCACATTCTCTCCCCTCCAACCTCCAAATAGCCTTAGTCTTCCATCCACCAGACCCTATTACAGCCTTTTTTGACCATTTGAATACCTGGCTTCTGCATTTCCTTGCCAAAGGCATCCCCACCATGGGAGACTTCAACATCTCTATTGACACACACAACTCAACTGCCTCCAAATTCTTATTTCTTACTGCCTCCTTTGGACTCACACAATGGTCCTCCACCGCAACCCACAGAGACAGACACATGGTAGACCTTGTATTCATCCGCCTTTGCTCCCTATTTAATTTCTCTATCTGTCACGGGGGGGAAAGTGAGCCCTGACTTGAGCCCCACCTCTGTCCCTACCTACTTACACGGCCCGTCCTAGGTAACGGCGCGTAAGTGGGCGGCAAACCCTAGCCTAGATAAATGCAGGGGCGTACAGGGAAGGGTAAAAGGAGGACAACACAATAAACAAAGACAGAACACAAACACAATATCGGAAGGTCAGCAAGCCAAAGTCGTACCAGGAAGTCACGTCAAAACCAGGGAGAGAGGGATTAGCGTACTTACTCAATGCATGATCCGGTACTGTGGGAAAACACAAGCTCTTCATATGTCATCTGGGCATCTTTCACCCCTGGCACCGGTGTCGGCCTTACCCTTTTATCTTAATCCTGGCCACAAAGGGAACCCTCAGATATGGAAGGCTTTGCAAAATATTAATATTGCCGAGCTCTTGAATGTCTCAGACAAAAAAGCTTTTCTGATGTCAGAGTTTGAGAAAAATCTGGGTAGTCAGACATCTTCTATGGCCTATATGGATATAGCTTCATACACACAGCAATTTGATAAAATGCATAGACCTCCATACCCTGATGCCACCTGGCTGGAAAATTATGTCTTACTTCCCTCATCACCACCAAAATGCTTATCATTATTATACACTCATCTTATAACAGAGAAAACATTAGCTAAACCTCTTTACTTGACTGAATGGGAAAGGGAACTTGGGGTCAGCCTAACAGAAGATGACTGTAAATTTATACTTGCACACTCCCATGGCTTTTCCAACTGTATTAGAATTCAAGAGAATTCTTATAAGGTCCTTTCTCGATGGTATAGGACACCAGATTACTTACATAGGGCTCATATTTTGCCAGATGCTACATGTTGGAGATGTCAGGGAGATATAGGCACTATGACACACATATGGTGGTCTTGCCCTAAAATAACAACTTTTTGGAAGGAGGTTGAGACGATTACTAACAAGGTTTGCGGCATGAAAATTTCTCTCACTCCAGCCTTGATTTTGTTATGGTGCCCCCAAACACACTTTCAGCCTTCTACAAAAAATTTGGCAAGGCATCTCCTCACTGCGGCCAAATATATCATCCCAACAAAATGGAGAGACCCTGAACCTCCGTCCACCACAGTCTGGCTAGAGAAGGTGCACCAAATTTGCCGCATGGAGGAGATGGTTATATGGGATAGAAATAACAGATCAGCTTTCCTGACACTATGGGAACCGTGGCTTACGTACCATCAAAAATTCCTGGCCACTGGATCCATCCATGCTACATAGCTTATTGATCTCAAAGTGCACAAATTTACCCTTATGAGAGGGGAATGGGATACACTAAAGCACGCTTGTAGTATGATATCCAGAAATATCTAGACTTGGGCCTCTCCTTGACTCCAATGTTTGTATGTTGTTATTGAATGTTTTAATGTACATGTCTCTTTTTTGAGTTACTGCTACATAGCATCATTGTGTCTTGATTTTTGCACATTTAATGATGGCAAGTGTATCCTTGATATGAGATATATATTTATTGGCCGTCTTTCAAGCTGTAACCTTGTTGTTTCATATTTGAAAAACTTGAAAATAAAGAATTTTGAAAAAAAAAAAACAGGGAGAGGGCAGGAACAAGGTCAAAAACACAAGCCGAAGTCAAAAGCACAATAGTCACAGATGAATAATCAAACACTAGCTCTGGAGGTTAGACCAATTACAGGCAACCTGTGGCCAGCAGGTTGCCTGTTTAAATACACCTGCAGATGGGTCATGTGACGTGGCCAGCGCCACGTGACCCTAATTATAATATTCATTGAGCGCCGGCTTGTGGCTGCCGGCGCTCAAACCCCCTACCTGCTCGTTGTCTAAGGGGGCAGCGAGGATGCCAGACGTGCGTCACAGAGAACTGAGGGAGTATCACCATCTTAACCAGTGCTATCTGACCTTGAAAGAGGGAGCTTATCCCAGGTTAAAGCTTTCCGCAGACTTCTAATCTCACGTACTATAGGGCTAACTTTCAGAGAAGTAAATTCACTAATGTTGGCAAAGACCATAATCCCAAGATATTCAAAATGTTTTATTTTCTCAACTATTTGCAAACTGCCCATCCAATAGAATAAGCACGGATTTTCCCTCTTCTCCAGGCCAGAAAGCAAGCCAAACTCCCCAAACAGCTCAATCACACTGGGAAGAGATGTAGAAGTACTACTGTACTTTATCAAACTCACTTTATCGCCTACCTCCTGCATCCTAATGCCCATTTCATTCTAATTCGAACAGGCAAGTGGCGTCATAAATAACGTGAATAACATTTTGGAATGGGGGCAACCTTGAGAAGTACCTCTAAACAAGTCTAAACCATCCAATAAAACATCATTAGCACTAGTCTTGGTCCTGGGATCTGCATACAATAGTTTTACCTCTCTAATAAAATCATCTCCAAGCCTCATTTTTCCCAACACTTTCCATAAGAACTTCCATTCCACCCCATCAAAAGCTATTCATGCATCTAGGGACAGGATTGACCGATCCCCAGATGTACCCATCTGAATACTGGCAAAGTCTCGGCAGATGTTGATGTTTGTCTTCCTGTTGGGAATAAACTATCATAGATACTTAGAAACAGCACAGCACTTCTCTTGGGACAAATTCACATTCTCTTATTTGCTCCACAGTGGGTACATATCACGGGTCAAACTTGATACACACAAACCGGCCTACGGCTGTTTCTTGTCAGCAGACGCTTTTTTTTAGAAAAGTGGCGAAAGCTTAAAAAGTCACAAAATTACAGTGCAAATACAACAATAGTGGCATACAATCTTTAATAAATCCCTCTAATTATGTTAGCCCCAAATTTATGAATATCTTGGGGATTTAGAGCCCTGCCAGCCAATTTTCCAAAAAGTAGTAGGTGAATAGGAGGCGCAGTGGCTATAGCCAGCCCAGCACATTTATTGTAATCTATGCAAGGAAACTGGCATGGATTATAGTGGAAAAGTACACCAGTTCTCTTCCTGGTGTAGATTTCTTTTTTGGTGCATGGGCCTGCACAGATGTGGCAAGATTATTAAGAGTTGTGTGCCTATTAATAATCGTGGAGCATCTGATGTCAGTGGGGCATAGATTAAGAACAGTGTGTAATAAATGTCGTCTTTTGTGCATATATACTATACATAATTGTATAATAAAAAGTCACCAAGCTGCTTTTCTTCAAGCTTAGAAAAATAAAAAATTAAGAGCTTTACATTGATTGTACTTTGTTGCTTTTTTGTCTTATTTTGTGCTTTTATGCTTTTTTTATTGCCTTCTTTTGTTCGATTTGTTGTTTACCTAGAAAGATATTTTGCTTTTAAGAATTGCAGCAGTGTGTTTTATGTAGATTATTCTTGCATTTTAATTTCCTGAAATCACTCATGTAAAATGGATGCATTAAGTGTAACTATTATAAATAAACAATTCTGTATTAAAGCTTTTATTTCGGAAAAAAATATATTGGGAAAAAAAAGCTTTTTATCTTAGGGCAAAGTCATTCTTAGTGCTTTCTGTAATTGATATAAAAAGTTGGAATCTAATGTACATTTCGCTGCTATTATATTTTTTTGTTTGTTATTAGAATGGTTTTAAGTCTCGATAATAATGTAAAATGTGTCAGGGAAATGTTTACATTGCGGGATTTAAATGTTCAGGTATCAGTTTTACATATTCTATAAACACATTTATGAAATCTGGGAATATTACAGAGAAATACGAATATGGACTACAATACTAAAATCTATTTTTTATTTCTCAATGCACAGGCAAGGAGTGAAAAAAAATAATATATATATATATATATATATATATATATATATATATATATATATATATATATATACTTCTGTTAAAGAAAGAAAAAGAAAACACAATGGTCACTGAAATAACATAAAACTGACAAAAGTAATAATTAATAAAAATTTACTAAAGTTCAGCTAATTAAAATCAGATGTTGCTTTTGAATTGTGGTTCAATAGAATACTTTTAAAAAATGAATGAAAGTAGCCTGGACAAAAATGATGGTAAATCTAGAAAGGATTGAAAATAATTTAACATTAAGGACATGTTAAACTAAGGTGTGTCATATAATTAGCATCACAGATGTCTTCTAACTTCTAATTAGTTTGCCAATTTAAAGGTGCTTTCACACTCTGCAGATTTTGTTGCAGAATCTTCTGCGACTGAAAATTAGTTTCATTCATTTGAATGGGGACATCTGCAAGACATCTCCCCATTCAGGTGAATAGAACTAATTTTCTTTGTACAACAAAGTGACTAGCCATTTAAATGCAGCAATTGCTATTGACTGTGGCATCTATGGTATAAAATGGAAGGACTGGATTTGATCCCAGCCATTACAACATGGTGTCAGCTGTATATTACAGGTGGCACCTCATGGTGGCTGAGCTGAATGAGGGTTCTGTTCCTGAGCTCATATCATGTAAGCACTGCATGGAGGATCTGTTGCAGATTCCGTTAAAAAGACTGGATGAAAAAGTCCTGTATGCAGCACTTTTTCATCTGGTAAAAAAACAGGGTTCTGAATGGAAACTGAATATGCCCCATTGATACTCCATTGTGGTCAATAGAGTCTATTCAGCTCAGTTCAGGTCAGTTATGTGCGCTATCCTGCACTTCCATTATTTACGCTGTTCTGATCCTCTAATGGAGCCAAACAATGGAAAAAAATAGCTGTGATGTGAACCTGGCCTTATCCTACCATTATATATATTATATATTTATACTGTACAGACCAAAAGTTTGGACACACCTTCTTATTCAAAGAGTTGTCTTATATTCTAGGTTCTTCAAAGTAGCCACCTTTTGCTTTGATTACTGCTTTGCACACTCTTGGCATTCTCTTGATGAGCTTCAAGAGGCAGTCACCTGAAATGGTATTCCAACAGTCTTGAAGGAGTTCCCAGAGATGCTTAGCACTTGTTGGCACTTTTGCCTTCACTCTGCGGTCCAGCTCACCCCAAACCATCTCGATTGGGTTCAGGTCTGGTGATTGTGGAGGCCAGGTCACCTGGCGTAGCACCCCATCACTCTCCTTCTTGGTCAAATAGCCCTTACACAGCCTGGAGGTGTGTTTGGGGTCATTGTCCTGTTGATAAATAAATGATGGTCCAACTAAACGCAAACCGGATGGAATAGCATGCTGCTGCAAGATGCTGTGGCAACCAGGCATGTAGAGTGCATCCGTTCACCTTTTCTGCGTCGCGCATAGACACGGTGGTTGGAACAAAAGATCTCAAATTTGGGCTCATCAGACCAAAGCACAGATTTCCACTGGTCTAATGTCCATTCCTTGTGTTCTTTAGCTCAAACAAGTCTCTTCTGCTTGTTGCCTGTCCTTAGCAATGGTTTCCTAGCAGCTATTTTACCATGAATGCCTGCTGCACACAGTCTCCTCTTAACAGTTGTTGTAGAGATGTGTTTGCTGCTAGAACTCTGTGTGGCATTGACCTGGTCTCTAATCTGAGCTGCTGTTAACCTGCCATTTCTGAGGCTGGTGACTCGGATGAACTTATCCTCTGCAGCAGAGGTGACTCTTGGTCTTCCTTTCCTGGGGCGGTCCTCATGTGAGCCAGTTTCTTTGTCGCGCTTGATGTTTTTTGCGACTGCACTTGGGGACACTTTCAAAGTTTTCTCAATTTTTCGGACTGACTGACCTTCATTTCTTAAAGTAATGATGGCCACTCGTTTTTCTTTACTTAGCTGCTTTTTTCTTGCCATAATACAAATTCTAACAGTCTATTCAGTAGGACTATCAGCTGTGTATCCACCTGGCTTCTGCCCAACACAACTCATGGTCCCAACCCCATTTATAAGGCAAGAAATCCCACTTATTAAACCTGACAGGGCACACCTGTGAAGTAAAAACCATTTCAGGTGACTACCTCTTGAAGCTCATCAAGAGAATGCCAAGAGTGTGCATAGCAGTAATCAAAGTAAAAGGTGGCTACTTTGAAGAGCCTAGAATATAAGACATATTTTCAGTTGTTTCACACTTTTTTTTTTTCTATATGAGACCCTCAACCACAAGACAAAAACTGGTTCAAATGTTCTGTATCCTTATAGATATCCAGAAAATAGTAAAACACTTCAGGTCAACACAGAGATTTAGTCATTAACCCCTTCAGGACACAATTTTTCACCTTAGGCCCCTTTCACACGAGCCTTGCGGATTCAGTCCGGATGCGTTCAGGGTGCGTTCCGGAAAACTTGCACCAATCCGCACGCAATCACAGTCCGTTTTGACTGTGATTGCGTACGTTCGTTCAGTTTTTTCAGCGCAGGTGCGATGCGTATGGATACATTTCGCACCCGCGTGATAAAAAACTGAATGTTTACAAACAACATCTCTAAGCAACCATTAGTGGATCACGCATTGCATCCGCAAACTGATACGTGAAAAACATCGCTCATGTGAAAAGACCCATTGAAATGAATGGGTCAGGATTCAATGCGTGATGCGAACGCATTGCACCCGCGTGGAAATCTCACTTGTGTGAAAGGGACCTTAAGGACCAGGCCTATTTTTGCAAATCTGACATGTGTCACTTTATGTGGTAATAACTTTGTAATACTTTTACTTATCCAAGCCATTCTGAGATTGCTTTCTTGTGACACAGTGCACTTTATGTTTAAGGAAAATTTGAGTCGATGTGTTTCACCTTGAACAATTTGAAAAATTAACTATTTTCGAAATTTTAAATTCTCTGCTTTTGGTCGCTTTCACACGAGCAAGCTCAACGAATTGAACTCACAACGTGTGTCTGCAGAAGCTTCCGCACTGACTTCCCTAGCACTGATGGGATCCTTTAGAATTATATTGATTTATGATGCTATGTAACCCATAGGGCTTGTCCACATTTTTGTTTTTCATTGACGTTTGCTGTCTGACTTTTTTCCGTTCTGCATAACAGAAACCAGACGGATCTGTTATGATTGCCCATAGACTTCTATTATGCTGGAAAGCCTTTTAAAGGCTACCGTTTTGATTTCCGTCTTATGGATTTTGTTATTTTCCGTTATAACCATGTTATAACGGAAAACAAAAACAAAATCCATAACGGTGATGTGAACCCGCCCTTAACACAGCTGAACTAAGAAAATTGGCTTGGCTGCCTGAGAGGCCTAGGTTCAGGGACTATATCTTGTTATGGAGGGCACCAAGTATGCATGAGAAGTCAATGCACTTTGGAACATTTAAAAATTTGCATATCTTACATATGATGGCATCAGATAGACTTTGGAAAGCTAATTGCCTATCCTACAATACTCCACACAAGTACTACACTTGGTAGGCGCTCTCAATAATCACAAAGACTACCCCACAGACAACGCATATATATTGCCCAGAAACGCAGAGGGACATACTAGGCTCTTTGTCACCACAAAAAAAATCAGGTTTGTTAGATTGCAAACTTTTTGGAAAATTTGGAAACCGGTAGATTCGATTCCCTTATCCTTACAACTCACCATGTGAGCACATCACTTAAATCTTCATGTCATATGGATTCCACCATTCAGAGTAGAACATTTTAAGCTCAGTAATAAAATTATATTTCAGAATAGATTTTTTTGACTATTTACAAATAAATTAGTATATGATTCCTCTGTATGTTTTCATTTTAAATTGTAATTTAATTTTTTTTCCATGAAACACTAGTAGTAACAATAATAATTATTATTATTATTATTATTATTATTATTATTATTATTATTATTATTATTAATAATGCTTTTTTGTTGTTGTGAGAGCTTTATCCATTTTCCTGATTATTTTTTTTTCTTATCCAATTACTTTTCCTTGAGTGTCAGGTAAGTTGTTTACTCTAATAGCCTGTGCCTAATTATTATAATGAGTTTCACTGGTCCTGTTATTACTGGCACTCTCAGGAGATGATATCTCAGCTGGGTCACGGAAGGTTACAGCGCCATATCTCTGTTGGCCACTCCGTGTTGTGAGTCCAAGTTTTAATAATATTACTTTTTTTCTTTTTTTCTCCTTGTCTTCACCGGTTCGATGAGTCATTCTTCTTCCCGCAGCTGGGAAAATATCTGTCATCTCCAGTAGTACACTTGAACAAGTAGCTTTTTACTATTTATGGGGGGGTTGCACGGCTTCTGTATGCACCTGTTGTGTGCATGTCTAAAGGAGAGGCACTTGAAAGACCACCTTTGTCAACCCACGAGAGTGCTTTGGTGCCAGATTCTTATTTAGAAAGAGTCTCCACGTGCCACTTCTCTATAAGACAGTTTGCCTACATGTGTAGTATGGGCTTTTGTTCATTTATCCGAGTGTTTTTTCTTTTTTTTTCTATGTAGGGAAACACTACATTTCTAAAGACATTGGATGGAGTAATTAGTTCTATGGAGAGTTGTCAACATAGATTATAACAAGGTCGGTCACAATAAAATGTATTTCTCATTTTAGATCATTTTACGTTTACCAAATATTGGAATTCTAAATAGGTATATAAATTATTAAACAGTCTTTTTTTTTAATTTTTCCTTTATTTAAATAGTGGCGCTCTTGTCTATGGGCTATGCCTGGTATTGCAGCTCAACCTCATACGCTTAAAGGGGTTGGCCACTTTCTGGCTACTGTTGACCAGTGTGTTTGTAAGATGTTTGTGTTTTTGCACTAACTAATATAGACTTTGTTGATATTTTTCACCAATTACTATATTTCAGAAAGTATTTTCCATTTCCAAATTTTTTGTGCTGTCCACATGGAGGTCCTGTCCATAAAATGGCTGCTGATTGGGGTTCATGTGACCAGGTGAAATCACTCATTGTCCTTTGTTAAAATGCAATAAACCTGCACTAAACGCTCAATATTGCAAGTGCAGATGGCAGATGTGGTGGAAAAGAGTGATGTGTCTAGAGTTATTTTTGCCTGGTTACATGACCATCCATCAGCGGCCATCTTATGGAGAGGTCTTCTATATGGACAAAACAAAATATTTTCCCAACAAGGGGACATAAAGTAAACAGCATAGGAAATCAACAAAGGCTATATTAGTAATTGTCAAATAGTTAACTTACATACACATTGGCCAAAAGTATCCGGAAAGAGGCCAACCCCTTTAAAAAAATCTGAGCTATAAAGCAAGGCGGAATCCATATACAAGAGTCTCTCCCATCGGCACCCCACAAATGCAATTGCGAAGTGCCAATATATTTATAGGCTGACTCGGACATGCTGTAGGCCACAAGACTGCCTTGAACGTTCTCCAGTCAGTATAACAGAGTTGCTAATTTATTCTTAGTCACCACCGAAAAAGTAAGAGCTCAAAAAGTATTATTTACCCAAAAAACATACAAATTAAAAACTACAAGTCAAGCTCCCAGATAACTTTATAGAAAAAATAAATGAAAAGTTATGGGTTTTGAGATCTGACGATGTAAAAAGATTTTCTTCTTTTAAAAAAAGGGGGTTTTATTACACAAAATTAGTAAAACATTAAAAAAAGCTATATGTATTTTGTATTGCTGTAATCATACTAATCCAGACAATAAAGATATTATATTATTTATGCTGAAAAATTAACGACGATAAACTGATATTGTTTTTTCACATCTCCCTCCCAAAAAACTACAACTTGTTCCACAAAAAACAAGCCCTCATTTAGCTACATAGAAAAATAAAACATGTGAACCTCTTAGGCCCCTTTCACACGAGCATGACGGATTAGGTCAGGATGCGTTCAGGGTCCGTTCAGGAAAACTCGCACCATTTTGCAAGCAAGTTCAGTCAGTTTTGTCTGCGGTTGCGTTCAGTTGTTCAGTTTTTTCAGCACGGGTGCAATGCGTTTTGATTAGAGATGAGCGAACATGGCCAGATCAGATGACCTGGGAATATAAGAATCTGGTCCCACACTGCTCGCATCATACGCCGTCTGCATGAGATTAGGGATAGAGCTGCTGTCTCTCAGGGAGAGTGTTAGGGCCTGAATTTAGTTGTTGGTTAGGCAGGAATCACCCACAAAGAACCCAACAGCCCTACTAAGGGCTAAAAGCACGTTTTTTTTTGGTCTCCTCCTGGCTGCTGGCTGGGACTTGTAGTGCAGCTACCGCCATCTTGGCTGCACACTGTTAGGGCGTGAAATTAGAATCTGGTTAGGCAGGAATCATCCACAAAGAACCCAACACTCCTTCTAAGGGCTACAACGACATTTTTTTTTGTCCTCCTCTCGGCTGCTGGCTGGGACTTGTAGTTCAGCTACCGCCATCTTGGCGTCACACTGTGCACTGGTGGCAGAAAGGGGACAGCACATGGTCCACACAGAACCCAATGAAATTGCCCAAAGTCCTCTCAGTACTCATTTTTGCTGCTGCAGTACCTTGGCTTGCTGGGATCTGTAGTGCAGTCTATAAAATAAGTTTTTTTTCACTCAATTATATAAACTACAGTCCAGTGAACAATTGTGAGGTGTGCGATACACTAGCCGCAGTCTAGAGAATAATTTTTTTCACTCAGTTATTTAAACTACAGTCCAGTGAACAATTGTGAGGTGTGCGATACACTAGCTGCAGTCTAGAGAACATTTTTTTCACTCAATTATATAAACTACAGTCCAGTGAACAATTGTGAAGTGTGTGATACACTAGCCGCAGTCTAGAGAATAATTTTTTTCACTCAATTATATAAACTACAGTCCAGTGAACAATTGTGAGGTGTGCGATACACTAGCCGCAGTCTAGAGAATAATTTTTTTCACTCGATTATATAAACTACAGTCCAGTGAACAATTGTGAGGTGTGCGATACACTAGCCGCAGTCTAGAGAATAATTTTTTCACTCAATTATATAAACTACAGTCCAGTGAACAATTGTGAGGTGTGCGATACACTAGCCGCAGTCTAGAGAATAATTTTTTTCACTCAATTATATAAACTACAGTCCAGTGAACAATTGGTGAATATACAAAATGTTGAACCCAAGGGCTAAGGGTCGAGGGCGTGGGCATTCAAATAGTGTAGGGGGCAGAGGCCGTGGTCCTGGGCAGGGTGACACTGTACATGCTGATGAGGGAGCAGTGGAACGCCGCAGAGTTTCGCTCCCTAGCTTCATCTCGCAACTTACTGGGTCACGTGGTACACCACTATTGAAACCATAACAGTGCGAACAGGTGATGACGTGGATAACGGACAATGCGTCCAGTAACTTATCCATCACCCAGTCTTCCACGCAGTCCACCCACGCTAGCCAAGGGAGTAGACCTCTGTCTCCTCCAGATCAACCTCCTTCCCCCCAGCCTGCCCCCCCCCACGGAAAGTATGGATTCAGATCAGGCATACTCACAGGAACTCTTTTCAGGACCCTACCCAGAGACACAAACCACTGCTCAACAGCAATCTGAGCAGTTGCTCTGTCCCGATGCCCAAAATTTAGAACTTTCACAGTCTGTGGGTGACGAGAGTGTGGACTTAGTGCAAGTAGTGCGTGAAGAGGTGTCGGATGATAATGATGATGATGAGACACGGTTGTCAGACAGTGACGTTGTTGTCAGGGCAGTAAGTCCGAGGGGGGAGCAGAGTGAGGAATCGGAGGAAGAGCTGGTGGATGATGAGGTGACTGACCCGAGCTGGGTTGGTAATCCAACTCAAGACAGTGCTTCTGAGGGGGAGGCAAGTGCAGCACCAGAACAGGTTGGAAGAGGCAGTGGGGTGGCAAGAGGGAGAAGCAGGGCCAGAGAAGGTTGATCAGCAACTGCTTCACAGAGTCAAGCTCCCGTGCCGAGGCCTAGATGTTCGCAAGTCTGGAGGTTTTTAAAGGAAAGTGAGGATGACTGACGGACTGTGGTGTGCAACCTGTGCCACACCAGGATCAGCAGGGGAGCCACCACTACCAGCCTAACCACTACCAGCATGTGCAGGCATATGAGTGCTAAACACCCGACTCAGTGGAACCTTCCCCTGTATCACATGCTGGCTCGGCGAGTCAACCCCCGCCCAAGACCTCGGCACGAGCGCCTCCCGCCCTACAACCACCCCTTCACCTCCACGATCCTCCACAACCTCCACCAATGTGTCCCAGCGCAGCGTTCAGCTGTCTTTGCAGCAGACATTTGAGCGCAAGCGCAAATACAATTCCAGCCACCCACATGCACAAGCCCTAAACGTCCACATCTCCAAATTGTTGAGCCTGGAGATGCTGCCCAATAGACTGGTAGAGACTGAGGCTTTCCGCAACCTGATGGCGGTGGCTGTCCCTCGGTACTTGGTCCCCAGGGGCCACTATTTTTTCCGATGTGCCATCCCAGCCCTACACCAGCATGTGTCAGAGAACATCATCCGTGCCCTGACCAACGCGGTTAGTGATAAGGTCCACCTAACCACGGACACGTGGACAAGTGCTGCCGGGCAGGGACACTATATCTCACTGACAGCACATTGGGTTAACTTGGTGGAGGCTGGGACCGAGTCTGACCCTGGGGCCGCTCATGTACTGCCCACACCGAGGATTGCGGGGCCTACCTCGGTCACGGTTTCTCAGATGTACTATGCCTCTTCCTCAAAACCCCTCCTCCTCCTCCTCCGAATTACCATCCGTGGGCACGGCGCCTTCAGTCTGTAGCTCTAGGCACAGCAGCAGTGCCGTGGGTAAGCGCCAGCAGGCGGTGCTCAAACTGCTGAGCTTAGGTGACAAAAGGCACACCGCCCAAGAGCTGTTACAGGTCATCACGGCGCAGACCGATTTGTGGCTGGCACCGCTGAACCTCAAGCCAGGCATGGTTGTGTGTGACAACGGGTGTAACCTGGTGGCGGCTATGCAACTCGGCAGACTGACACATGTGCCATGCCTGGCCCACGTGTTCAAACTCATAGTTCAGTGGTTCCTCAAGACATACCCCAATTTGTCAGATTTGCTCACCAAGGTGCGCCGCATCTGTGCGCATTTCCGCAAGTCAAGCACAGATGCTGCCACTCTCAGGGCAGTGCAGCGACGCCTACAACTGCCTGCTCACCGACTGTTGTGCGACTTGCCCACGAGATGGAATTCGACATTAAACATGTTATCCAGAGTTTACCAGCAGCGCAGAGCGATTGTAGACTGCCAGATGTCAACTTCCACCAGAACTGGTAGTCAGGTCAGTCAGCTTCCTCAAGTCTACAATGAGGAGTGGACGTGGATGTCTGATATCTGTCAGGTGTTGAGCAACTTTGAGGAGTCAACACAGATGGTCAGCGGCGATGCCGCCATTATCAGCCTCACCATCCCGCTGCTTTGCCTGTTGAAAAACTCACTGCTCAGCATGAACGCAGAAGCTTTACGCTTGTCACAGGAGATGGAGGAAGAAGATACGTCACTTGATAGCCAGAGCACCCTCTGGTCTGTTTCTCAGCGCGTATTGGAGGAGGGGGATGAGGAGGAAGAGTAAGAGAATGTTGGCGAGACAGAAGAGAGTACCAATGCTCAGTCCTTCTTAACTCTTGAGCGTGTATGGGCTGAAGAGGAGGAGGAGGAAATGGAGAGTCAGGCCAGTGAGGAGAGGGAATTCTTGCGTGTTGGGACTCTGGCGCACATGGCAGACTTCATGTTAGGCTGCCTATCCCGTGACCCTCGCGTTAGAAGCATTTTTTCAAACACGGATTACTGGGTGTTCACTCTCCTGGACCCACGGTACAAGCAGAACCTTTCCACTCTCATCCCTGTAGAGGAAAGCAGTATGAGAGTGAATCAATATCAACAGGCCCTGGTGCACAAGCTGAAACAATCCTTCCTATCTGACGCCGCTAGCGGCAGAGGGCGTGGTTCTGTGGGCCAAGTAGCGGGGGAGAGGAGGCGAGCAGGCAGCTTGTCCAGCACTGGCAGGGGAACGCTCTCCAAGGCCTTTGCCAGTTTTATGTCACCCCAGCAAGACACTGTCACCTGTCCCCAGTCTAGGCAGAGTAGGGGGGAGCTGTACAGAAAGATGGTGAGGGAGTACCTAGCTGACCATACCAACGTCCTGCGTGATCACTCTTCTCCATACAACTACTGGGTTTCAAAGCTGGACACGTGGCCTGAACTGGCGCTGTACGCCTTGGAGGTGCTGGCCTGCCCTGCCGCTAGCGTGTTGTCAGAGTGGGTATTCAGTGCAGCTGGTGGCGTCATCACCGATAAGCGTACACGCCTGTCAGCTGACAGCGCTGACAGGCTGACGCTTATTAAAATGAACAAAGCCTGGATTTCACCGGAATTCAAATCTCCTCCGGGGGAAAGCAGCTAAAGAATAAGATTCCTTATGTATCCGATTCCTCTCCTCTCCTCTACTCCTCCTCCTCCTCCTTCTCTTCATTACCAAATGCTGACCCAAAAGGGAATTTTTTAGAGGGCCAACTGGCACTCTTTTAAGACAATGTTTCCGGAGGGCCACCTATAGGCCCTCTCTCCAAACAATTTTTCCGGAGCGTCAACTACAGACACTCTAAAACCATTTTTCAGGAGCGTCAACTACAGACACTCTAAAACAATTTTTCAGGAGCGTCAACTACAGACACTCTAAAACAATTTTCCAGTATCGTCAACCACAGACACAAAAAAAAAATTTTTTTCGGAGGGTCGACTTCACACACTCCAAAAAAAAATTTTTGGGAGGCTCACCTACAGCCATTTGACTGCAATCTCAGTCGGACAAAGGCATTGGTGACAATGCTGTGTCAGGCTAAATTTTTGGGTGGTTCACCTGCTACCTCAGTCTAACTCGATCACTCTGTTGTCACCGCTGCCATACAGGGCCACGATAAATTTTTATGTGCTTCGCCTGCTCCTGCATTGTAACTCGGTCACTCTGTTGTCACAGCCATACAGGGCCACGCTAAATTTTTATGTGCTACGCCTGCTCCTGCACTGTAACTCGGTCACTCGGTTGTCACAGCCATACAGGGCCTCGATAAATTTTTATGTGCTTCGCCTGCTCCCGCACTGTAACTCGGTCACTCTGTAGTCACAGCCATACAGGGCCACTGTAAATTTTTATGTGTTTCGCCTGCTCCTGCAGTGTAACTCGGTCACTTTTTAGTCACAGCCATACAGGGCCTCGATAAATTTTTATGTGCTTCGCCTTCTCCCGCACTGTAACTCGGTCACTCTGTAGTCACAGCCATACAGGGTCACGCTAAATTTTTATGTGCTTCGCCTGCTCCTGCACTGTAACTCGGTCACTCTGTTGTCACAGCCATACAGGGCCTCGATAAATTATTATGTGCTTCGCCTGCTCCTGCACTGTAACTCGGTCACTCTGTAGTCACAGCCATACAGGGTCACGCTAAATTTTTATGTGCTTCGCGTGCTCCTGCACTGTAACTCGGTCACTCTGTTGTCACAGCCATACAGGGCCACGATAAATTTTTATGTGCTTCGCCTGCTCCTGCAGTGTAACTCGGTCACTCTGTAGTCACAGCCATACAGGGCCACGATAAATTTTTATGGTCTGGGTGAGCACAATTGCCTTGAGGGTCACCACCAGGCTGTTACCCGAGAATTTGGGGTAATGGTGGGATTAGGAAGCCTCAGAGGCATCCATACATGATGCCCCTGCTGCTTCCTGTCCATTTCCGTGGTGTTTCCATCATTTTCTGAGGTTTCCAGGTTTTCACCCAGCCTTCCCTAGGCAGAGTCTTGGTCCCCTGCAAAAAATGCTTGAGTCTCCAATTGACTACAATGGGGTTCGTTATTCGAAACGAGCACCCGAGCATCGGGAAAAATTTGACTCGAATAACGAGCACCCGAGCATTTTAGTGCTCGCTCATCTCTAGTTTTGATGCGTTTTTCATGCGTGTGATAAAAAACTGAAGGTTTACAAACAACATCTCTTAGCAACCCTCAGTGAAAAATGCATTGCATCCGCACTTGCTTCAGGATGCAATGTGTTTTTCACTGAAGCCCCATTCACTTCTATGGGACCAGGGCTGTGTGAAAAACACAGAATATAGAACATGCTGCGTTTCTTCAAGCAACGCAGAACTGATGCATGAAAAAAAATGCTCATGTACACAGGCCCATTGATATGAATGGGTCAGGATTCAGTGCGGGTGCTATGCGTTCACGTCACGCATTGCATCCACGCGGAAAACTCGCTCGTGTGAAAGGGGCCTTAGAAGGTGACAATGAAAAAAGGAAGAAAAATACTTTTTCAGTAAGGCCAAAGACAGGCTCGTCACTAAGAGGTTAATTCCAAGACTGCATAAGTAATGTCAAAGTAACAGTGACATATATGGCTGTGGGTAAACGGATGGATGCTGATGGTAACCAACAGGCTGTGTAATAACACACTGCACTGGAGGATTTTATTTTTTACATTTTAAAAAAGTTGCAAAAATGACCTGTAAAATATTGCCAACCATTTTGAAATTTGAAAGATTTGTCAAATCACAAAAAAATTGTATTTATCTGGAATCCAAATTATTTGGAAATTTAAGATGAATTTTGATTTGTTTAAAATCAATGTATTCATCTCTAGCAGTGAACTATGGCAGCAACGGAATCTTTGAAACTGATGGGGAAAAACCCTAGCTATGAATTTGATTATTTCCTCCATGTTTCTTAACAGAAAGTTTCCTGGGCATATTGCAAGAATACTATTCAGGTCATTGAGGTTCTGGGGTACAGAGTTACAAGCCTCTAAACGGTGAATCAGCTGATCCCATAGGTTTTCAATGGGATTCAGGTCTGTTGAAAGTGCAGGCCACTCCATTTGAGGTACCCCAGTCTCCAGAAGCCGTTCCCTAAGGATGCAACCTTGATGAACTGGCACATTGTTGTCCATGAAAATGAAATTAGGCCTGTGTTGTTCATGTAGAGGCACAATGACTGTATTAATGATGTTATTTAAGCAATATGGGCTTGTCACTGTACTATTCACAAAGTGTATGGCAGTTCTGTTTTGACTAGACACACCTGCCCACACTGAAACACCACCAAAGGCTCATCTGTTGACAACAGTAGCACCAGTTGAAGGGCATCATATCTGCTCAGCATGAATCGAATTTCATCAGTGAACAGCACTGAGGTACACTGGTCCCTTATCCAGCATAGATGCTCCCTGGCCCATGCAATACGATGATGCTAGTAGTCAGGTACCATTGCAGGTCATGTAGCACGCATACCATGCTGATGTAAACAGTTTCGAATGGTCTAACCTGACACATATCAAATGTGCCTGAAGTTGTGTGGCATTCATCATCCGGTTCTGCATGGCATTGTTCACAATGAAGTGGTCATCAATGTGGGATGTGGACAAAGGACGTCCACTTCTTTGCCTTTCTGTGACTCTTCCAGTCTTTCTATACCTCTGTTGCAACCTGCTGATGACAAGCTGTGACACTCTTAGATCAGTGGCCACTTCCATCTGAGAACATCCTGCTTGAAGTCTCGCAATGGAGAGCTATTGTTGGTCAATTTTTAGGTGTCATCTAGATCTCATGATGTCAAAACGTGAACAGCATGATGAGGAGGACTGTTTACATACAAATTCTAATTGAACCAGGAAATTAGGAGATTCATGGATCAAATACCTGTTGTGAATTTTGCTGTTAAGCTTCTTGAAAGAGAACAGCAAGTTGTGAAAAATTGAATGAAACATTGAACAGTTGGACATGTGCATTCACAAGTTTAGAGAAGGTCACATTAAGTTCACCTGTAAAGGTGAGAGGGCATTTTAGGTTCATCCTGAAATTTAATCCACAAGCCAAATATCCCTAACTTTTTGTGAGTGGTGTACAATGTAAGAATGAGGCAGCACTCCAAGATAAGCTGAAAGGCTGGTGGACTACCTTATTCACTCCCAAACGTCCTTGGAGTTCTGCCTCATCCTTTCATTGTAGATGGATGATAAATAGATACTGTAGATAGATAGATAGATAGATAGGATAGATAGATAGATAGATAGATAGATAGATAGATAGATAGATAGATAGATAGTATTTTTATTTCATTTTTACTTTTCTAACACAATGTCATTACTTTTAGACTATTGTTTCAGGAATAGATTTTGCTGATTCCAAAATGTTTGCTTCTTGAACATTTCCTTATTTTCTTTTGTTCAGCTGAGATAGCAGCGAGAACAGTTTTTCAATCAATATTTTAATGCCAGGCTAGAGCTGTTTGTCAACAGGTCATTAGCGAGGAAGCCAAGAAGCTGTTTTTAGAGTCAGCGCCAAAACCTGGCTTTAAGTAAATATTCTTACTAAACCTTTTCAGCTATTCAGATATTACATGGGTTAGCTGGCTGGTTAGTTAGCAGTTTGGATAGTACATATCCATACATATCCAATGTTCAACAACAAAGATATAAAGAGTTATAAAATAGAAAGGGTTAAATAATAATTTTTTTCTTTTTTTTTGTTATGACGTTAGGTTGTATGTGGACATGATAGTTAAAGGGGATTTCTGATACATTTTAACTCATGACCAATCTTCATGATAGGTCATCAGTAGTGATGAGCTTAATTGAAGAGGCAATATTCGTGATTCGCACGAATATTGCCCGCTTCGGCTCGGCATCCCGAGGCAGCGCGGACTCGTGATTATTCGTGCGTCACTGCAAGTTTGAAATGCCCGTTTTTTTTCAGCCAATCAGCATCAAAGGGAAGCCTGTGGGAATGCCTGCTGTGATGTAACAGCCCCTATACCTCCCCAGCAGTGATTGGCTGGCAGTGACATGTGACCTAAATTTACATAAGGTAGGGACCTGCAGCATCAGCCTCATTGTGCTTTGGGAAGGAGAAGAGACAGACAGTGTTAGCTAGTGTAGTGTAGTGTGTGCAGCAAGCAGTTATAAGCAGATATATCGAAAACTCGGTACGGTTTCGGTACCTAGTGCGGTACTGAAGCTCAATACCGAGTTTTCTTGCCGTCCGATACATAGAACATGGCGCGCGCATCACTTTAATGCGGTTGCCATGTTCTAATATCTGCCGCGCTGCCAGGGACGGATTATAATTGGAGCACCTGGAGCTACTGCTCCAGGCCCCCGCTCCAATGATTTCATGGGGGGCCCCGCGCCCCCCTCAGACCTCAGATCAGCCCACCCAGCCACTTTAAAAAAAGCATACTTACCTGTTCTGGCTGCCGTTGTCCTCAGGTTCCGCGCTCCACTGTGTTCCCTGCCGGCGCGCACTATGACCTGACGCAGCGCCATTTTTTTTTAAATTATTTAATTATTTTTGTAAAAAAATGGCGTGGGGTCCCCCCCTTTTTTCCTTCGCCAGCCAGATACAACCAGCAGCGGCAGCCTGGCACTACCAGGGTGGGAAGGGACACGGTTATTGGCCCTTCCGAGCCTAATGGTACCAGCCTGCAGCCGCCCCAGAGCCAGACCCTCAATTTAGAAGGTCCGGTCCTGCAGGTACCCTGGTGGCGGTGGGTGCCGAGGTAATAGATGTTGGGGTTAGTGCTGGCCTGCCATACCGGCAAGCACTAAGCCCAGTATTAGTAATCAGGGCCGTCAGTAGGTAGCCATAATTACTAAAACTGTAGTATTGTAAAAAAAAAATACACACACACAAGTATAAAACATTTTATTGAAATAAACACTCCCCCAGACCCCTGTTTGACCATTTTATTAAAAAAAAAAAAGCTGGTCCGACGTAGTCCACCGAATCCGATGTAGTCCTCTGCATTCACGACCCTGAAAAATAAAAAACAAACAAACAAACAAACAAACACAGACCACTTACCTCTTCCTGCACTGGGATAATACACACAGTGATGTCACTGTACAGGGATAAGAAACACAATGATGTCACAGTACAGAGATAATAAACACAGTGATGTCACCGTACAGCGATAATAAATACAGTGATGTCACAGTACAGAGATAATAAGCACAGTGATGTCACCGTACAGGGATAATAAACACAGTGATGTCAAAGTCCAGGGATAATACACACAGTGATGTCACAGTACAGGGATAAAAAACACAATGAGGTCACAGTACAGGGATAATAAACGCAGTGATGTCACTGTACAGGGATAATAAATAGAGATGAGCGAGTAGTGAAATATTCGAAAGTTCGAAATTCGATTCGAATAGACTGCGAAATTCGACTATTCGACCGGATATCGAATCCCATTAAAGTCTATGGGAAAAAAATGCTCGCCACTTGGAAATCTCAATTCGACCACTTGGAGGTCACCAAGTCCACCCTGGAACCTCAGAAAAGGATGCCAACACTGCTGGAATGCAACTGGGACAGCAGGGGAAGCATGTCTGGGTGCATATAAACGCGAAGTCGACTCGTCACGGTCTCTCAGACCTACTATGCCTCCTCCGACCCCTCCTCCTCCTCCTCCTCCACCGAATTACCATCTGTGGGCACGGCGCCTTCAGTCGGTAGCTCTAGGCGCAGCAGCAGTGCCGTGGGTAAGCGCCAGCAGGCGGTGCTCAAACTGCTGAGCTTAGGTGACAAAAGGCACACCGCCCAAGAGCTGTTACAGGGCATCACGGCGCAGACCGATCTGTGGCTGGCACCGCTTAACCTTAAGCCAGGCATGGTTGTGTGTGACAACGGGCGTAACCTGGTGGCGGCTCTGCAACTCGGCAGACTGACACATGTGCCATGCCTGGCCCACGTGTTCAATCTCATAGTTCAGCGGTTCCTCAAGACATACCCCAATCTGTCTGATTTGCTCACCAAGGTGCGCCGCATCTGTGCGCATTTCCGCAAGTCGACCACAGATGCTGCCACTCTCAGGGCAGCGCAGCACCGCCTACAACTGCCCGCTCACCGACTGTTGTGCGACGTGCCCACGCGATGAATGGGGTAAGGATATAACCTAGAAAAGCCACCTCTTGGACACCAAAAATACACTTCTCCCCTTTTACAAATAACTGATTTTTACGTAACACTTCCAACACCTGTCTAGTGTGAGAGACATGAGACTCCCAATCACCCAAAAAAATGAGGATGTCATCAATATAGACGATCGTGAATCTACCAATAAATGGCCTAAAAATATCATTTACAAAATTTAACAAAATAGCTGGTGCATTACTTAACCTGAAAGGCATCAGTAGGTACTCATAGTAACCCTCTGTGGTATTGAAGGTTGTTTTCCACTCCTCTCCCTCCTTTATCCTAATCAGGTTATAGGCCCCTTTTAAATCCAGTTTTGAGAACCAGCAGGCTCCTTGGACCTGGTTCAATAAATCCGGAATAAGGGGCAGAGGATATCTGTTTTTAACAGTAATTTTGTTCAATTCCCTATAATCAATGCAAGGCCTCAACCCTCCATCCTTCTTGCTGACAAAGAAGAAACCTGCCCCCATTGGCGATACTGAGGGCCTGATATAATCCTTAACCAGACTCTCTTTAAGGTACTCCCTCATAGATTGATGCTCTGGGGCAGAAAGATTAAAGATACGGCCCTTGGGATATTTGGACCCTTCAACGAGATCAATTGAACAATCATAAGGCCGATGGGGAGAAAGGAAGTCAGTCTCAGATATGGAAAATACATCTGAAAAGTCTCTGATATACTCCGGAAGCATCAGTGACCCCACAGTAGTCCCAACCTACAGTACTGACTTGCAACATTTATCAAAATTAGTTCCCCATTTCTCCAATTCACCTGAGGACCAGTTAATTACAGGATTGTGGTCCTGTAACCAAGGCATTCCTAGGACAAGATCAGCCGGTAAATGTTTCAAAACAAGAAATGAACAAGTCTCAGAATGAGAAACTCCTACGGTTAGGGTAACATCGGGAGTGCAAAACTCCACCCTCCCATTACTAAGAGGGGTGGAATCTAGAGCAATAATTTGAATAACACTTCTTAAAGGAATTATAGGCACTCCCTAAGACTGAGCAAACTTATAGTCAATAAAATTAGATGCAGATCAATAAAATCAACGAATGCCTTAACCTGAACCCTTACACAAGTAATATGAAATGGTAATAGGTAACAAAAACTTCTTTCTTACCACTTTGGGAGAAACCTTACTCCTCGGGAAAGACTTCTTTGAAAGAGGAAGTCTCGGACACTGCTGGAGCCAATGGTCCATCTCACCGCACCACAGGCTCCCTTCAAGCGTCTCTGATCCCTCATTGTTAATCCCAGTTGTATGGGCTCCTCCAGGATTTCAGCAGTAGGAGGTCTCTGAAGGGGAACATCGGGCGGAACAACCACTTGAGGGGCAGTCAGACGTTCCTTCTGTCTCTACTGTAACCGTCGGTCGAGTCTGATGGCTAAGGTCATAGTCGCTTCTAGGGTATCAGGAGAGGGATAACTAGCAAGTAAGTCCTTAAGGTGATCAGACAGTCCCACCCTAAACTGACTTCTTAACGCAGGATCATTCCATTCTAAGGAGACACACCATTTACGAAACTCAGCACAGTAATCCTCAACTGGACGTTTACCCTGATGAAGAGTTCTTAGCTGGTTTTCAGCAACCGTGGCCATATCAGATTCTTCATAAAGGAGACCCAAAGCATGAAAAAATGCCTCCACAGACAATAAACAAGGGGAGTCAGACGGAAGCGAAAAAGCCCACTCCTGCGGATCTCCTTGCAGCAAAGAGATAATTATTCCGACTCTCTGCTACTCGGAACCCAAGGAATGAGGGCGCAGACGGAAATAGAGTTTACAACTCTCCTTGAAAGTTCTGAAGAATTTTCGGTCCCCCGAAAACCGATCGGGTAATTTAATGTGGGGTTCAAGATTGGTGTTTTGAATGGAGGAAGCAGCTGCAGGTACAGTCTGTAGCTGCTCCTGATGTTGGAGTCTCTCGGCCAGATCCTGAATCATCTGAGCCATATTGTGCATCTGGTCCGTGAGAACTCGCAACGGCTCCATTTGGTATGGCCTGTGATTCTGTCACGTGGGGGGAATAGTGAGCCCTGACTTGAGCCCCAAACTCTGTCCCTGCCTACTTACACGCCCTGTCCTAGGTAACGGCGCGTAACTGGGCGCCAATCCCTAGCCTGAATAAGTGCTGGGGCGTAAAGGGAAGGGAAACAAGAGGAAAATACAACAAAGACAGAACACAAACACAATATTGGAGGGTTGGCAAGCCAAGAGTCGTACCAGGAATTCATGTCAAAACCAAGGGAGAGAGCAGAAGCGAAGTCAAAATACGTAAGCCGAAGTCCAAAAAAACTGTAGTCACAATCTGGGAAACAAGCACAAGCACTGGAGGTATAGACCAATCACAGGCAACCTGTGGCCAGCAGGCTGCCTATTTAAATAGGCCTCCAAATGGGTCATGTGACGTGGCCAGCGTCACATGACCCTAATCACATATTAAACAAGGCTGAGCGCTCAAAAGGTATTCATGCTGGTCATGTGACGTGGTCAGCACCACGTGACCTTATAAATAAATTAAATATATAATATAACTGAGCGCTGGCTACTTCTGCCAGCGCTTAGAAGGCCCCACCTGCTTGTTGCCTAGGGGGTGTGGGAAGGATGCCGGGTGTGCGGCAACTGAGAGTGCCCGGGTCCTCCCCACTCTTGGTTGCCATGGGAGACTGGCGGCGCAGCACAGGAAGATCGCGCCACCGGCTCCCCGTTACACTCATTCTACACACTATTGACACATCGCAGACACTATCTCCTTTTTAAGACACACCTACATGATGTTTATTCTTGTCATTACAACTGGCCACACCCCCATCACCCACATGAACATGGAGCCAAGCAATCCATACACCTGCATTCCCCCCACCTCTTCCGGTAGATGGAACGTTACACGCAGACTCTCATACTTCCTTTCCTAATGGAATGCATGAACATCCTCTCCATGCAGGTGTGAAGACCACGCAGGCCTTAAATAATGCCACAGCACACAGCGGGGCAGCTTAGTGTATCACACATACCCTCAAGAGCATTTACTCTGATCTTTATCTCTCCTGACTTTGATTCTCAGCAGCATTAGGTAAGTATCACCCTTCATAACTACTGCTCTGTACCAGTACTCTGCATTAGGGGCAGTCTCTGCAAGCTTGGGACTATTGGCAACTATTACAATTGGTAAACATATCCTTTTCTTCAATGGTCAAACACAGTGTATTGGTCAATAATGATCTGCTCAGTTTCAAGGGTTTACCATTTATTTCTTTAGCTCCACTGTACTTTTGTAGGAATGGATCCTGACAAATTTTATGAAGTTCAAATGGCATCATCATAAGATTTGTCTGCTAACGGAGTTGTCTCACTTCAGCAAATGGCATTTATCACGTAGACAACGTTAATACAAGGTACTTACTAATGCACTGTGATTGTCCATATTGTCTCCTTTGCTGGCTTGATTCATGTTTCCATCCTTATACACTGCTTATTTACAGGAGTTACTGCTATTGCTGCAGAGCAGATACAGGGTGGCCAGGAGCCTATAGGCATTTCCATGGTCTAGGCAACCAGAGAGACCAGCGCCTTTTCCTATAGTGTGCATGCAGGGCCACCGCTGTTGGATTGTAGCTTGGTCATAAGTTATAACTCATGACCCATGGATACCAGCAGCATATAATGTATTGAAAAAAATGCTTCAAGCCGGCAAAGGACAAGAGGCAATATGGGCAATCACAATACGTTCTTAAAAGAGTTGTCTGGGTTCAGAGCTGAAACCAGACACAACCCGACCTGCACTCATTCACCATGAATGAGTAGAGCATTGGGGCTTTTTACACTCCGATGCTCTCCTTTGCCCTGTGCTGAATCTTGCAGGACTGTTTGTTCACATTTGGCCACTGTTAAGCGAAGGCTTCCGTCTAGCATTGTTCCCAGTGATGTCACCGTCTTTAATGGGTGGTCTTTAGCGCTAGGGCAGTGCTAAAGACCAGCCATTAGTGCCAATGACATTACTGGGCTCACTCCTTGTGTTTTCTGGCTTCTTACTTACTTTTTAACAGGTGCAGCTGCCATTTTATGAAAACCTGATTCGAGGCATGAGGAAATTCGGCTTCGTTGTGAATCAAAGTCTTCCTAAACTTTGGACCGAATTCCGCTTTGAATGTTTTGCTTCACTCAACATTATCCATTATCCCTGTACCAATAAATAAAAACAAAAAAACTTTCCATTATTCCCAGGAAACTCAGCTGGTGCCTTACAGTTTTATTTTGTGCAGTTTGCATAGTGACATTTCTGTTTGCATTCTGTTTATTAAACTTTTGCTGCAACATCACCACGTGCATTATCTCTGTACTGTGACATCACTATGTGTTATATCTCTGTACTGTGACATCACTAGGTGCATTATCTCTGTACTGTGTCATCACTATGTGTATTATCTCCGTACTGTGACATCACTAGGTGCATTATCTCTGTACTGTGACATCACTGTGTATTATCTCTGTACTGTGACATAATTATGTGTATTATCTATGAAATTTCCCCCTCCCCATTGTAATAAAAAAAGAACCAGTGTTTTACAATATTGTCAGTGCTGGGGTCAGTGAAGAGGAGGAGGATGGAGATGGGCAAGAGCAGGACTATCAGGTCAACAGCTGGGTAAATGTAGTAAGAAGAGGTAGAGGGAAAAGTGCCAGGGAGGCTAGTTCTGAGCTGGAACGCCCTAGTAAATATGCCTGTTTGGCTGATAGTAGGGATGCAGCAGGCCGTTTCTCCTGGAAACCAGGAGGATGACCACTGCAGGAAGGATGGGAAAAGGAGAGCAGCAAAGGACAGATACTGGTGGTAGGGGACTCTATTATTAGGAGGACAGACAGGGTCATCTGTCGCTGAGACCGTGAATGCCGAACAGTGTGTTGTCTCCCGGGTGCTCGGGTTCGGCATATTGCGGACCGGATTGACAGATTGCTGGGTGGGGCTGGGGAAGACCCGGCGGTCATGGTACACATCGGCACCAATGACAAAGTCAGGGGGAGATGGAAGGTCCTTAATGAGATGAGAAGCTCAAGTCCAGGACCTCCAAGGTAGTGTTTTCAGAAATACTACCAGTGCCACGAGCATCACTAGAGAGACAACGGGAGCTTAGGGAGTTAAATAAGTGGCTCAGAGGCTGGTGCAGGAAGGAAGGGTTTGGGTTCATGGACAACTGGGTCGGCTACAGACTCTATAGTAGGGACAGGCTGCACCTTAATGGGGAGGGTGCAACTGCCCTGGGGGAAAAAATGGTTAGACAGCTGGAGGAGCTTTTAAACTAGGATCTGGGGGGAGGGTGGGCGCCCATACTAATAAGGGGGTAGATAGTGTAGATAGAGAGTGGGGTCATAGGAAGGAAAAGTGGAGGGTTAGTGGGGGCTGGGGTTAGTAAGGAATGCAGGGAGAAGACTGTGCAAAACAACAATCAAAGTAACCCAAGAACCCCGGATATTCATTTCATACGTAATAGTAAATTGACAAACGGGGTAAAAAATATACATAGACCTCTTAATTGTATGTACACTAATGCCAGAAGCCTAACTAATAAAATTGGTGAAATGGAATTAGTGATGTATGAGGAGGACTATGACATAGTGGGAATAACTGAGACATGGCTGGATGATAGCCATGACTGGGCAGTTAATGTACAGGGTTACAATCTTTTTAGAAAGGATCGTCAAAACCGGCGAGGGGGAGGGGTCTGCCTTTATGTAAAGTCCTGTCTAAAGCCCACAATCCGGGAAGATATAAGTGAGGGACATGAAGATGTGGAGTCACTGTGGGTAGAAATAAATGGAGCCAAAAACAATAATAAAATACTAATAGGAGTTTATTATAAACCACCTAATATATCAGAGGCCACAGAAAATCGACTTCTAAATTAAATAGACAAGGCGGCAAATCAGAATGAGGTTGTTATTATGGGGGATTTCAACTACCCAGATATAGACTGGGAAACTGAAACCTGTATATCTCATAAAGGAAACAGGTTCTTGGCAATAAGCAAAGACAATTACCTTTCCCAACTGGTTCAGGACCCGACTAGAGGGACGGCCATACTGGACTTAGTATTAACCAATAGACCTGACAGAACAACAGATGTGCAGGTTGGGGGACACCTGGGTAACAGTGACCATAATATAATAACCTTTAAATTGTCATTAAAAAAAGTATTTCTTCAGGGAGGAACAAAAATACCAAACTTCAAAAATGCAAAATTTAGCCAACTAAGAGAGGCCATAGGACTAACTAACTGGGACAAAATCCTCGAAAATAAAAATACAGCCACAAAATGGGATATTTTTAAAAGCATCCTAATATCTAATTGTGAGAGGTACATACCGTATAGGAATAAAATGATAAGAAACAAGAAAAAACCAATGTGGATAAATAGAACTGTAAAGAAAGCAATAAATGACAAAAATAAAGCATTTAAATCACTAAAACAGGAGGGAAGCGAGGAAGCATTGAAAAACTATAAGGAAAAAAATAGAATTTGTAAAAGACAAATAAAAGCAGCTAAACTAGAGACTGAAAGACTAATTGCTAAAGAGAGTAAAACTAACCCTAAAATGTTCTTCAATTATATAAATACTAAAAAGTATAAATCTTTAGGTGTCTGCCCCTTACAGAGTAATGAGGGGGGAGTAGCAGAGAGCGATGAGGAGAAAGCAAAACTCTTAAATATTTTTTTCTCCACTGTATTCACTGAAGAAAATAAACTGTCAGATGAAATGCAGAATATAAAAGTGAATTCCCCTTTAAAAGTGTCCTGTCTGACCCAGGAAGAAGTACTGGGGCGCCTTAAAAAGAGTAAAATAGACAAATCGCCAGGACCGGATGGCATACACCCCCATATCCTAAGAGAATTAAGTAATGTCATTGCCAGACCCTTATACTTGATATTTAAGGACTCTATACTGACAGGGAGTGTTCCACAGGATTCGCGCATAGCAAATGTGGTGCCAATATTCAAAAAGGGTCCAAAAACAGAACCCGGGAACTATAGGCCGGTAAGTTTAACATCTGTAGTGGGTAAACTGTTTGAAGGTTTTCTAAGAGATGCTATCTTGGAGTACCTCAATGAAAATAAGCAAATAACTCCATATCAGCATGGCTTCATGAGGGATCGGTCGTGTCAAACCAATTTAATCAGTTTCTATGAGGAGGTAAGTTCTAGACTGGACCGCAGAGAATCAATGGATGTCGTATATCTGGACTTCTCCAAAGCATTTGACACTGTATCACATAAAAGGTTAGTATATAAAATGAGAATGCTTGGCCTGGGAGAAAATGTCTGTATGTGGGTAAGTAAATGGCTCAGTGATAGAAAACAGAGGATGGTTATTAATGGTACATACTCAGATTGGGTCACTGTCACTAGTGGTGTACCACAGGGGTCAGTATTGGGCCCTATTCTCTTCCAATATATTTATTAATGACAATGTAGAAGGTTTGCACAGTAAAATATCAATTTGTGCAGATGACACTAAACTGTGTAAAGTAATTAACACAGAAGAGGACAGTACACTGCTAAAGCAGGATCTGGATAGACTGGAGGCTTGGGCAGAGAAGTGGCAGATGAGGTTTAACACTGACAAATGTAAGGTTATGCATAGGGGAAGGAATAATGTAAGTCACCAGTACATACTAAATGGTAAAACATTGGGTAACTCTGACATGGAAAAGGACCTAGGAATTTTAGTGAACAGCAAACTAAGCTGCAGAAACCAGTGTCAGACAGCTGCTGCCAAGGCCAATAAGATAATGGGTTGCATCAAAAGGGGCATAGATGCTCGTGATGAGAACATAGTCCTGCCACTTTACAAATCACTAGTCAGACCACACATGGAGTACTGTGTACAGTTCTGGGCTCCTGTGAACAAGGCAGACATAGCAGAGCTGGAGAGGGTTCAGAGGAGGGCAACTAAAGTCATAGCTGGAATGGGTGGACTACAGTACCCAGAAAGATTATCAAAATTAGGGTTATTCACTTTAGAAAAAAGACGGCAGAGGGGAGATCTAATAACTATGTATAAATATATCAGGGGTCAGTATAGAGATCTCTCCCATGATCTCTTTATCCCAAGGACAGTGACCATGACGAGGGGACATCCTATGCGCCTGGAGGAAAGAAGGTTTGTTCACAAAAATAGAAGAGGATTCTTTACGGTAAGAGCAGTGAGACTATGGAACTCTCTGCCTGATGAGGTGGTGATGGTAAGTTCACTAAAAGAGTTCAAGAGGGGCCTGGATGTATTTCTGGAGGGTAATAATATTACAGGTTATAGTTACTAGATATGGGTTGTTGTTGATCCAGGGTGTAATTCTGATTGCCTGATTGGAGTCGGGAAGGAATTTTTTCCCCTAAAGTGAGGAAAATTGGCTTCTACCACACAGGGGGTTTTTGCCTTCCTCTGGATTAACTTGTAGGAAAACAGGTCGAACTGGATGGACAGATGTCTTTTTTCGGCCTTATAAACTATGTTACTATGTTACTATGAGATATTTCACCCTTATATGATATAGTATCAAGCATGACTTAAAATAATTGCAGAAGATCACAATATATTGGTATGTAGACTTGTTATGATGGTGGTTAGATGAAATATTTTTGTAGAAAGACAACCATAATGTAAGCATTCTATACCATACATTCAAAACAGCTGCACGTCCAGGCACTATATCCTATAAATACAACCTAACAGTACAGTAACATCATAAATATATTCCACACAGCCATGAACTGCCAATTTGACAACTATGATGTCTAGCAAAGTTTTAGATGTGTTTGCAGAATTTTGAAAAAAATCCTTCATTCTATGAAGCAAGTAATGAAGCCCATTCTACCATGCAGTTAATAGCAGGCCCCCAGTGACCTGAAATCCAGAGTTTGCCCTTTGTGCTGATAAGGCAGGGAAGCTGAGTTGCCTCGTCCTCTCCAGTACCATTCCATAAGAAAGCTTTAGGTAATGGATCTCAAGGGGAGGTACTGACCTATTTTACACAAGTGATGATAAAAAAAAATGCAAAATGGTGAACCCCTTCAATTTAAAAGTTATTAGCCTTTAATTGAATCCGGCAAATATAATACATTCGCCATCTAAAGCAGTATGATAATCTGAATAACTGCTCTGAATGTGATTCAATTTATTCATACAGTATGTGTGTCTGGACATAGTACTTACATTATTTTATTTTTTTTATTTTAATATAAGCAATCAACATGAAAACATATTCGGCTCCTTATCGAGTATTTTTCACACTGAATAGTTTCTTATAGTTAAAGCAATGTAATAGTAGACAAAGGGTATTTTGATGACTATTTAATACAATTTCAAAGTTAAGCTAGCATCCACATCACCCATGTGAACAAGTAATTGCCTATTGATGAACATCTAGAGTAAGTTCACACAACACGTTGAATCAGCAGTAAATATGCAGCAACAATCAATCTCAAATTGTACAGAATTTGTTGCTAATTTTCTTTTCGCAGATTCAAACAGGTACCGTTCCCTCAGTTCTACTGACATTGTGTGGGCACACTTGACCACTGTTGCCTGTGATTCCCTGTAGCAGTCAAAATCAGGGGTGGACCACCCTTGAATCTAGGGCAACAGTACAGCTGCATTGACTGCACCAAGGTATGTCCGTCCATAGTCAATATGTCATTCCTGGAAGCCAGTTGTGAGGTACCAGGGAAACATCACCAGAGGACTTGTAAGTGAGTATACTTTTCCTCTTTTTATGTTAAATGGACTTCCAAACATGCACATTTTGTTGCAGATCCACAAGTAATTTTCAGCAAAATCTGCAAAACTAGGGTTTGAATGTAGATTTCTTCTTCTCCATTGAATTCAGTGGGAAAATCTACAACACACCTGTGCTTTTTCTGCATCAGAAATTGACATTCTGCAGATTTCAAAAGTCACACCTCAAGTAAATTTCCATGCAGAACTGGCATTTGGATGATATATATTAAAATCTTATCCACATCCTTTGTACTGTGAAGCACCTACGCAAATCCACAGGTGAAATTTGGAATATGTGAATTAACCCTTACACTCAACAGACTGAACACAGCCAGGTTGTTGGACCTATACTTATTAATCTACCAAGAACTACAAATGTCTGGGAAGCCATAAAATAGTGGGAGACATTTTCTCAGGATTTTTTCCTCACGGTCATCTTTTTTTTTTTTTTTTATCTTACCTCATCATTTTTAGTAATGCAGTAATAAGTTGCAGTCTGTATCATGCACTTTTGATGTTCTTTACTATTATATATTGTTTTACAATCAGAAACCGATTGCAAAAAATAAGTCATAATAGGGGAGATCTGGAAGGGACATCATGCTGGTGTGTAAACTCTACTACTGAGAACTAATTATTGCATTAGGTTTCATGATTGCACTGCGGTTTACGTTATTAATTGAAGGGCATACGACTCAGGAGGGTAGTTAATGAGGTGCAGTAAGAGGTCATTCAGTTTAACACATCCATTAGTAACATTGCAATACAGAATTGGAAATTAGTGCTGGTGGTAACATAACTAAAATCATTAACAATTTATCATTTACAATTCGCAGCCGCACATATACCACTGTCATTAGGGAAAGCATCATCTAAACTGTTGGAAAAGGAAGAACTTCTCCTTCAAAATCCTTAGTTTAATAATCTACATAACAGGATCTCATATGTATTATGAAACTGACTAACTGAATCATGTTAAACAGTATAAAATCCAATGCTTTTCATTAGTAAAGTTAGGCTATCTACTGCATCAAGGCCTTCATTTCTGAAGGGTCTTTATTTTAGTTACATAGCCAGTACAATTGAAATAAGACATATGTCCATCAAGTTCAACCAGGGAAGTGGATATTGGGGATAAAAAGATGTGGGAATTTCAATCCAAAGGGATTCAATTAGTTTCATAAGGTATAAGCCAATCTACCTTTTAATGAAAAAAAATCTTCACTGATCCTACGTGGCAATCAGACTGGATTCAAACAAGCATTCTACAAATGTAGGTTATTTTGTTCTTGACCATGTCCTGAGGGAGACTATTCCACAGATTCACAGCTCGTATGGTTTAGAAGTCTTGTCACCTCTGGAGACTGAACTTTGTTTCTCCAGACAGAGGCAGTGCCCCATGTCTTTTGAGGAGATTTTACATGGAACAGCTTTTCACTATATTATAAAAATTAAAGGGGTTTCTATTAGAGATGAGCGAGCACTAAAATGTTCGGGTGCTCGTTATTCGAGTCAAATTTTTCCTGATGCTCGGGTGCTCGTTTCAAATAACGAACCCCATTGAAGTCAATGGGAGACTCGAGCATTTTTTGCAGGGGACCAGAGCTCTGCATAGGGAAGGTTGCGTGAAAACCTGGAAACCTCAGAAAATGATGGAAACACCACGGAAATGGACAGGAAACAGCAGGGGCAGCATGCATGGATGCCTCTGAGGCTGCCTAATCGTACCATTATGCCAAATTCTGGGCAACAGCCTGGTGGTGACCCTCAAGACAATTGTGCTGACCCAGACCAAGATGGGCAAGGCACATGCGCTGGCACGTGTTAGTAAAGCATCCAACTAGGTGCAACGAAGGTCCATCGCCGCCTGCGGGTGACACCACTGCTCATGCTGGCACTGCTGTCCTATCCCCCGCCCCACGACGCAGGCATAAGCGTCTCCCTCTCCGCACCCACCCAGTAGTCCACAGCGTACACAAAGTTCTCCCAGCATAGTGCCCAGCTCTCCCCATCCCAGACAGGCAAACACGCACCCACCACCCACCCACCCTGTCCACGGCAGACCTCCAAGCACAGTGCCCAGCTTTCCTAATTCCAGATGGGCTAAGACGCACACTGCACCCACCTATTAGTCTCCACACGTGGGTGGGTGCAGAGCCTTTTAGTGCCCCTCAAGACAATGTTTGTGTGCCAGGGCCTGGTAGTAACCGTCCTTGAAGTTGTTGTTGGAGAGGCCGCCGGTGACCCTGAAGACAATTTTGGCTGACAGTGCAGTGGCAAGCCTCCAAAAAATCGTGGGTGAGAGCCTGGAGGTGACGCTCAGAAACAAATGGTTTAAAACAGCATGGTGGTGCACCCATGAATGACAGTCTGTGACTGAGATTGCAGGTGAACCCGCTAAAATTGTAGTCTAGCACACCTTGGTGGTGAACCCCTAAATTACAAAGTTTGACTGAGATTGCAGTTTACAGCATGGGGGTAAACCCCAGAATGACTTGTTAAGACTAAGATTGCAGTTTACAGCATGGCGGTGAACCCCAGAGTGGCTTGGTTAGACTAAGATAGCAGCTGAAGCACCCAAAAATTTAGCCTGACACAGCATGGCAGTGACTACAGTCCAGTGAACAATTCTGTGGTGTGCGGTACAGTAGCCGCAGTCTAGAAAATATGTTTTTTCTCTCACTTATATATACTACAGACCAGTGAAAATTTGTGTGGTGTGCGGTACACTAGCCGGAGTCTAGAAAATATACGTTTTTTCTCTCAGTTATATATACTACAGTGCAGTGCAAAATTCTGTCGTGTGCTGCACACTAGCCTGAGTCTAGAAAATATACGTTTTTTCTCTCAGTTATATATACTACAGTGCAGTGAAAAATTCTGTAGTGTGCTGCACACTAGCCAGAGTCTACGAAATATAAATTTTTTTCTCTCAGTTATATATCCTACAGTGCAGTGAAAAATTGTGTTATGCGGTACACTAACTGCAGTCTAGGGAATACGTTTTTTCTCTCAAATACATTTAATACAATCCAGTGAAAAATTCTGTGGTGTGTGGTATACTAGCCACAGTCTAGAGAATACGTTTTTGGCCTAAAATATTAATTCTACAGTTTAGTGATTACACAAAATGTTGAACCCAAGGGCTAAGGGTCGAGGGCGTAAAAGTGATGTAGGGGGGCAGAGGCCGTGGTCCTGGGCAGGGTGACACAGTACTTACTGATGAGAGAGCAGTGGAACGCCGCAGAGCTTCGCTCCCTAGCTTTATCTCGCAACTTACAGGGTTACGTGGTACACCACTATTGAAACCACAACAGTGCAAACAGGTGATGACGTGGATAGCGATAATGTGTCCAGTAATTTATCCACCACCCAGTCTTCCACACAGTCCACCCACGCTAGCCAAGGGAGTAGACCTCTGGCTCCTCCAGCTCAACCTCCTTCCCCCCAGCCTGCCCCCCCCATGGAAAATATGGATTCAGATACGGCATACTCACAGGAACTCTTTTCAGGACCCTACCCAGAGACACCAACCACTGCTCAACAGCAACCTGAGCAGTTGCTCTGTCCCGATGCCCAAAATTTAGAACTTTTGCAGTCTGTGGGTGATGAGAGTGTGGACTTAGTGCAAGTAGTGCATCAAGAGGAGTCAGATGATGATGATGATGATGATGATGAGACACGGTTGTCAGACATTGATTTTGTTGTCAGGGCAGTCCCAGAGGGAGCAGAGTGAGGAATTGGAGGAAGAGCAGGTGGATGATAAGGTGACTGACCCAAGCTGGGTTGGCAAGCCTAGTCAAGACAGTGTTTCTGAGGGGGAGGCAAGTGCAGCACCAGAACAGGTTGGAAGAGGCAGTGGAGTGGCCAGAGGGAGCAGCAGGGCCAGAGCAAGTAGATCAGCAACTGTTTCACGGAGTGAAGCTCCCGTGCCGATGCCTAGATGTTCGCAAGTCTGGAGGTTCTTTAAAGAAAGTGAGGATGACCGACGGACTGTGGTGTGCAACTTGAGCCACACCAGGATCAGCAGGGGAGGCACCACTACCAGGCTAACCACTACCAGCATGCGCAGGCATATGAGTGCTAAACACACGACTCAATGGAACCAAGGCCGTTCACCGCCTGCGGATCACAGCGCCTCCCGCCCTACAACCACCCCTTCACCTCCACGATCCTCCACACCCTACACCAATGTGTCCGAGCGCAGCGTTCAGCTGTCTTTGCATCAGACATTGGAGCGCAAGCGCAAACGCGAATACAATTCCACCCGCCCACATGCACAAGCTAAACATCCACATTTTCAAACTGCTGAGCCTGGAGATGCTGCGCTATAGACTGGTATAGATTGAGGCTTTCCGCAACCTGATGGCGATGGCTGTCCCTCGGTACTTGGTCCCCAGCCACCACTATTTTTCACGATGTGCCGTCCCAGCCCTACACCAGCACGTGTCAGAGAACATCATCCGTGCCCTGACCAATGCGGTTACTGAGAAGATCCACCTAACCACGGACACGTGGACAAGTGCTGGCGGGAAGGGACACTATATCTCCCTGACGGCACATTGGGTTAACTTGGTGGAGGCTGGGACTGAGTCTGACCCTGGGGCCGCTCATGTAATGCCCACATCGAGGATTGTGGGGCCTACCTACGGTTTTTCAGACTTATTATGCCTCCTCCTCCTCCTACTCTCAAATACAATCTGTGAGCACGGCGCCTTCAGTCGGTAGCTCTAGGCGCAGCAGCACTGCCGTGGATTAGCGGCAACAGGCGGTGCTGAAACTGCTGAGCTTAGGTGACAAGAGGCTCACCGCCAAAGAGCTGTTACAGGGCATCACGGCGCAGACCGATCTTTGGCTGGCGCCGCTGAAACTCAAACCAGGCATGGTTGTGTGTGACAACGGGAGTAACCTGGTGGCGGCTCTGCAACTCGGCAGACTCACACATGTGCCATTATACACCAATACTATTTCCCAAAGTAACAACAACCCATATAAACACTGCATATAAAACCTGCCTGGCCCACATGTTCAATCTTGTGGTTCAGTGGTTCCTCAAGACCTAGTCTAATATGTCTGATTTGCTCACCAAGGTGCGACGCATCTGTGTGCATTTCCGCAAGTCAACCACAGATGCTGCCACTCTCAGGGCAGTGCAACGGCGCTTACAACTGACGGCTCACCGACTGTTGTGCGACGTGCCCACACAATGGAATTCCACATTACACATGTTAGCCAGGGTTTACCAGCAGCGCAGAGCGATTGTAGACTGCCAGATGACAACTTCCATGAGAACTGGTAGTCAGGTTAGTCAGCTTCCTCAAGTCTACAATGAGGAGTGGACGTGGATGTCTGATATCTGTCAGGTGTTAAGCCACTTTGAGGAGTCAACACAGATGGTCAGCGGCGATGCCGCCATTATCAGCGTCACCATCCCGCTGCTTTGTCTGCTGAAAAACTCACTGCTCAGCATGAAGTCAGAGGCTTT
>ONZH01020312.1:0-24035 GCA_900303285.1 Rhinella marina
TCCTCCACTCATGTGTCCCAGTTGCGGCGTTCAAACTGTCTCTACCGCAGACATTTGAACGCAAGCGCAAGTACGCAGCCACCCACCCCATGCGCAAGCTCTAAATGTGCACATCGCCAAGCTGATTAGTTTGGAAATGTTGCCGTACAGGCTTGTGGAGACAGAATTCTTCTGCAGCCTTATGGAGGCGGCAGCCCCCCGTTACTCTGTCCCCAGCCGACACTATTTTGCCCGATGTGCCGTCCCCGCCCTACACCGGCATGTGTCTGAGAAAATCGCCCACGCTCTCAAAAACGCGGTTTATGGTAAAGTCCACATGACCACAGATACGTGGACGAGTACCGGTGGCCAGGGACATTACATCTCCCTCATGGCACATTGGGTCAATCTGGTGGAGGCTGGGGCAGAGACCGATCGTGGGGCTGCACATGTGCTACCCACACCACGAATTGCGGGACATAGTTCCGTCTGTGTGTCTCCGGCACATTATGCCTCCACCTCCTCCTCCACCTCCTCCTCCTCCAAAGTGGCAGTGATGCCCCAATCGTCAAGTCTCATTTCCTCGATGGCCAGCAGTTTCAGCACTGTGGTAGGGAAGCGGCAGCAGGCAGTCCTGAAACTGCTGAGCCTGGGGGATAAGAGGCACACAGCTGAAGAGCTCTTACAGGGCATCAGGGGGCAGACCAATGTGTGGCTGGCGCCGCTGAACCTTCAGCCAGGAATGGTGGTCTGCGATAATGGGCGTAACCTGGTGGCGGCTCTGCATCTTGGTGGGCTGACTCATGTGCCATGCATGGCCCACGTGCTCAACTTGGTGGTCCAGCGGTTCCTCAAGACCTACCCCCAGTTGAGTGAGTTGCTCACCAAGGTGCGGCGCATATGCGCCCATTTTCGCAAGTCCACCACCGATGCCGCGACCTTCAAGACTGTGCAAGGGCGGCTACAACTCCCTGTTCACCGGCTGCTGTGTGATGTTCCCACGTGTTGGAATTCGACGTTACACATGCTAGCCAGGGTGTACCAACAACGCAGGGCAGTTGTAGGCTGCCAGCTGATCCCCCGAGGTGGTAGTCAGGCCAGTCAGCTTCCTCATGTCTATGCTGAGGAGTGGACGTGGATGGCTGGCATCTGCCAGGTCTTAGGTCCCTTTGAGGAGGCAACAGAGATGGTCAGTGGTGATGCACACATCATCAGTGTCACCATCCCTCTGTTGTGCCTCATCCAGAACTCCTTGAGGAACCTAAGATCTGAGGATTCAGCAGTGTCACAGGAGGTGGGGGAAGACAGTGACATTGAGAGCACCCTGTTGTCAGTTTCGCAGCGCGAAACTGAGGAGGAGGAGGCTGAGGAGGAGGAAGAAACTCTTGGGCACCATGCATCAGGGGGTGATTCTATGCTACCTGTTGAGCGGGTATGGGCTGAGGAGGATGAATTGGGGTTGGAGGAAGGGGGGGAGGAGGAGATGGAGAGTCCGCTAAGTGAGGAGGCTGAAGGCCTGCGTGTTGGCACAGTAGGGCACATGGCAGACTTTATGCTTGGCTGTCTTTGTTGTGATCCCCGGATCAAGAGGATACTGTCCACCAATGACTATTGGGTGTACACCCTCCTTGACCCACGCTACAAGGACAACTTTGCCCAACTTATACCCGTGGAGGAAAGGAGCACCCGAGTCACTTTCTACCACAAGGCCCTGGTTCAGAAACTGCTACAGGCCTTTCCAGACCAGTCGAGCAACAGGGGGCGGACTGCAGTGGCTGAAGTTGGAGAGGAGGGGGAAAGTCAGTGTAGGCGCCAAGGGCAGGGGTACACTATTCCATGCTTTTGCCAAGTTTCTTAAACCCCAGCAAGACAGTACGACACAGCCACAGGGCAGGCAGAGCAGGGCGGAACAGTACCGCAAGATGGTGAGGGAGTATGTCGCGGACCAGACCAACGTCCTGACCGCTAACTCCACGCCATATAATTACTGGCTGGCCAAGCTGGACAGGTGGCCAGAACTTGCGCAGTACGCTCTTGAGGTGCTTGCCTGCCCTGCTGCAAGTGTACTGTCTAAAAGGGTTTTTAGTGCCGCCGGGGGTATCATTACGGACAAACGGACGCGCTTGTCCACTGACAACGCCGATATCCTCACGTTCATCAAGATGAACAGGTCATGGATATCCCCCCAGTTCTCATCCCCACCTCAGGCTACCTCCTAAATTGCTTGTTTTCCTCCTCCTCCTCTTCATCTGAGTTGCATATGCAACAATTTTTTAGGAAAGTCATTGCGCTTTCTACTAACAATTTTTCAGGAAAGTCATCCGTCTTTCCAATAACAATTTTTCAGGAAAGTCATTGCGCTTTCTAAAAACAATTTTTCTGGAAAGTCATCGCGCTTTCAAAAAAAAAATTTTTCAGGAAAGTCATCCGACTTTCTAAAAACAATTTTTAAGGAGTCATGCAGCTTTGTAACCAAATTTTTTTATGAAAGGCCATGGGGTTCTATACACACAGTGCTGACGGAAGCCCATCAGCCTTTCTAAACACAATGCCCACTGCCTCTCCCAAGCGGTTGTGGTGCTGATGTTGCCTCACACTTAAAATTGATCTGTTCCTGTGCCTGATCCACCCAAGTTGAATCTGTCCCATCATGAGAAAGTCCCCCCAAGGAGTCCCCACTGTAACTTGCTTCCCATACAACTACCTCACCCCCCGACACCTGTGTCTCGCCATTGTCCACCACCTCCTCAGACAACACTGGTAAATCCCCACTGTCAGCACACGGAGACTGCAAAAGGTCTTGCGAATTGGGGCAGAGAATGTTCTGGGGTAGCACATCAGAGAAGGGGTGACTATGGGGTTCCAGGGAGTACGTGACCACATGCAATCTCCATCCAAAAAGTCATACTGAGGCTCACCACCATGCTTTACACTGCAATCTTATTACTGAGGCTCACCACCATGCTTTACACTGCAATCTTATTGAAAGACAGACAATCAGGGGTTCACTGCCAGGTTGTCAGGCAGCATTTTTAAGTGGGTCACCATTACCATGTCCCTGAAAATTGCCTTGGGGTCATCACCAGACTATTGGCCAGATTTAGAAAAAATGGTGCAGTTAGGGAGCCTCAGAGGCATCCCTACATGCTGCCCCTGGTGTTTCCTATGCATTTCCAAGGTGTTTCCATCATTTTCTGAGGTTTTCAGATGTTGGGGCAAACTTTACTGTGCAGAACCTTTGGCCCATGCAAAAATATTCGGGTCTCCCATAGACTTTAATGGGATTCATGATTCGGCCCGAACCCACGAATCCCGCGAAAAATTTGGGCCGAATTCCAAATCCCCGAATCTTTTAGGATTCGCTCAACGCTATTTATCTCCTTTCTACTTCTAATCCACTCCAAAACACATTCTTATATTTAATGCAAGGAAATTAGAAACTCTTTTCAAACTAGTACAAGCTAAATAGAAGAAAAAACAATTTAATTCTTTGTTCACAATGATAATGCTAAAGTGAGCTCATGAATATGCAGAACAGAGAAGGATATTAGGAAAAAAGGAAAATAAAGTAAGATTATATATACATATATACAGTACAGACCAAAAGTTTGGACACACCTTCTCATTCAAAGAGTTTTCTGTATTTTCATGACTATGAAAATTGTAGATTCACACTGAAGGCATCAAAACTATGAATTAACACATGTGGAATTATATACTTAACAAAAAAGTGTGAAACAACTGAAAATATGTCTTATATTCTAGGTTCTTCAAAGTAGCCACCTTTTGCTTTGATTACTGCTTTGCACACTCTTGGCATTCTCTTGATGAGCTTCAAGAGGTAGTCACCTGAAATGGTATTCCAACAGTCTTGAAGGAGTTCCCAGAGATGCTTAGCACTTGTTGGCCCTTTTGCCTTCACTCTGCGGTCCAGCTCACCCCAAACCATCTCGATTGGGTTCAGGTCTGGTGACTGTGGAGGCCAGGTCATCTGGCGTAGCACCCCATCACTCTCCTTCTTGGTCAAATAGCCCTTACACAACCTGGAGGTGTGTTTAGGGTCATTGTCCTGTTGATAAATAAATGATGGTCCAACTAAACGCAAACCGGATGGAATAGCATGCCGCTGCAAGATGCTGTGGTAGCCATGCTGGTTTAGTATGCCTTCAATTTTGAATAAATCCCCAACAGTGTCACTAACAAAGCACCCCCACACCATCACTCCTCCTTCTCCATGCTTCACGGTGGGAACCAGACATGTAGAGTCCATCCGTTCACCGTTTCTGCGTCGCACAAAGACACGGCGGTTGGAACCAAAGATCTCAAATTTGGACTCATCAGACCAAAGCACAGATTTCCACTGGTCTAATGTCCATTCCTTGTGTTCTTTAGCCTAAACAAGTCTCTTCTGCTTGTTGCCTGTCCTTAGCAGTGGTTTCCTAGCAGCTATTTTACCATGAAGGCCTGCTGCATACAGTCTCCTCTTAGCAGTTGTTGTAGAGATGTGTCTGCTGCTAGAACTCCGTGTGGCATTGACCTGGTCTCTAATCTGAGCTGCTGTTAACCTGGGATTTCTAAGGCTGGTGACTCGAATGAACTTATCCTCCGCAGCAGAGGTGACTCTTGGTCTTCCTTTCCTGGGGTGGTCCTCATGTGAGCCAGTTTCTTTGTAGCGCTTGATGGTTTTTGCGACTGCACTTGGGGACACTTTCAAAGTTTTCCCAATTTTTCAGACTGACTGACCTTCATTTCTTAAAGTAATGATGGCCACTCGTTTTTCTTTACTTAGCTGCTTTTTTCTTGCCATAATACAAATTCTAACAGTCTATTCAGTAGGACTATCAGCTGTGTATCCGCCTTACTTCTGCCCAACACAACTCATGGTCCCAACCCCATTTATAAGGCAAGAAATCCCACTAATTAAACCTGACAGGGCACACCTGTGAAGTGAAAACCATTTCAGGTGACTACCTCTTGAAGCTCATCAAGAGAATGCCAAGAGTGTACAAAGCAGTAATCAAAGCAAAAGGTGGCTACTTTGAAGAACCTAGAATATAAGACATATTTACAGTCGTTTCACACTTTTTTGTTAAGTATATGATTCCACATGTGTTAATTCATAGTTTTTATGCCTTCAGTGTGAATCTACAATTTTCATAGTCATGAAAATACAGAAAACTCATTGAATGAGAAGGTGTGTCCAAACTTTTGGTCTGTACTGTATATATATATATATATATATATATATATATATATATATAAAAAATATAGCATGGTAGCAGGCATAGCAGTTGAGAGGCCCCATTGCTCCATTGCTAAAATGATCTCAGTGGTGAGTCAGGTCAGTATATGGCGAAAGGCTCTATGGGGGAATTTATCAAGCCCTACACCTCAAAATACTGTTTCAAAAGTGACAAAATTGAGCTTTGTGACTTTTTGGCATATTTGTACTAAATTTTTGCATTTTTTATATTGGAGAATGGGCATGGCTAGCCTGTCGATTTAAGGCAGATTTATCAGCATTGCCCCAATCTTACTCCAGTAAAGGAGTGGCTTAAAAAGTAGAGTAACATCTCAAAGCAGAAGTGTTAGACGTAAAGATACACCAAATTGATCAAATCACATCACATTTGATAAATTTGGTTCAAGTTAAGGCAATGCAGACTCCTTGAAAAAACTTTCCTGTCCCACCTTTGATTAGCATCATGCAGTCTTAGCATGTGCAAAAACAGCATAGGACAAATAGAGATAAAAGCAGAGGCACATATTTCTTTTAGAGGGGTTCACACATAGTCTTGTGTGGAAGTTTTTGTGGCATTTGTTTGATCCAAAGTCAAAATTGAGCTGAAAGGGAAAACTATGGAAAATGGAAAGAATTATACTACTACTTCCTGTTGGATCCACTTTTAAAGGGGTTGTCCGGGTTCAGAGCTGAACACAGACATACCCTTAATTTCACCCAGGCAGCCCGCCTGATGTTCCGATGCCCGGTTCCGGTGACGAACCAGGCTCTGCCGGGCGGAGGCTTCTGCCCAACAGTGAGCCAGGTGACATCACCGGCGCTGATGGGCGGGCTTTAGTGCTTCCCTAGCCAGTAAAATGGCTAGGGCAGCACTAAAGCCGGCCCATTACAGCCGGTGACATCACCGAACACACTTCCGCCGAAGCTTCCGCCCGGCAGTGTGTTATGTAAACAGAGGAGCCCTTGCCCTGCGCGATCCAGCGCAGGGCAAGGGAAGGCATCGGAGCATGAGCTGCTCCGATGCTAACATCAGGCGGGCTGCCTGGGTGAATTTCAGCTCTGAACCCGGACAACCCCTTTAACTTTAGCTAAAAAATGTTCCACAAAAAATTATATGTGAACCTACCCTAATGCCGTATTAAAGCTGGAGAAGGCAGTTGGTGCTCAACTTATTACAAGTTAAATGTCTCTCAATATACCTGGTGAACTTGGAATGGTCTGATAGTTTTACTACCTTTATGTGACGTTTAGAAGCAGGTGCACATGTTATGAGTACAGAGGTGAGAAAGAAATACATGGTTACTGTTCAGGACCACCACCAGCAAACTCTTAATCTGCTACCTATATTCCTGCACCACTCCAGTTAGCAGATCTATGTCTACCCCTAGGTGTTCACCCAAGCCTACCATTAGGCTAGTTGGATTTGGCTGGTAGTGACCCAGGTTATGTTGTGGAGTAGGGTGGCAGAAAACAGTAGTAAGCTCACATGTATTAGACCTATCAGTTGCCAAAGAGAAGCAGGACAGTACCACAAACTAGAGTTAAAGCTGGGAGTCATTTTAAGCCAAAACAGTAGACAATGGGTTAATTCAGAAGCAAGCTGAGGTGTAAAAGCTAGGAGAGTCAGTAAAAAACAAAACAGTAGACAAAGGGATAACCCAAAACCAATCCAAGGAATCAAAGCCAGGAGAATCAGTAGAAACCTAATCAGTAGATAATGGCTAAATCCTTAAACAAGCCAAGGTCAGTACACTGGAAGGTCTACAGAAATGAAGGACTATTCTGAGCCTAAAGAACAAAATGGCGCCAGGAGTCAAAGAATCATAGGTACTGACAAGCAGTATGTGCCTGACCTAAATCCTTTGTTTTGGTCTTTGGTTTGACACCAAGCCAAGGACCTGATTGCCAAGTGTCCAGAGTTACTGTTAGGCCAGCAGCCATAGCTTTGCTAGTCAGTATGACAGCTTTCCTGGAATAGCCATACACATAACACATGTCCATTCCAGATCACCATCAGCATCACTGTGCTGACCATATAGATGACTGCTGGGCCGTGAAGCAGCCAGCACTGGAATGTGGCTGAGTAAGTTCCACTAAGTACATTTGCAACTTTTTTTTTTCATTTTCCTTTGATAAATAAGTAGAAAAATACATTTATAATTTAACCATGTTTTGTTTTTGTTTTTTTTTAATCAAAGTGGGTGCCAAGTCAAAATTATTTTCAGGATTAGATGTGTCTACTATTTTTCCAATAAAAGTTATACTCTTCTCCATTAGCTGTGTTCTGGTATTGCAGCACATTCCGATTGAAATTAACATGGCACCCCTTTCACTGCAGTACCCATGTACTATGCCAGGATTAGTTGGGCAGAGCAGAGCAAGATCTGCTCCGCTAAGCACAGAGTACCCATGTGCTATGCCAGGAGTTAGTAATCCTCCGGGAAGCACATGCGCTCCTGCCCGTACTCACAGCACTGCTGCTGTCAATTCATAAATTTCGTACTCCGCACACTGCTGAGCTGTCAGTGCTGTACGGAGAACTGAGTTTTAAGCGCACAGTGAATGGTGCGCTTTAGGTAGGAATAACACAAAGAAAAATAAATAAATAAAAATAATAAATAAAGTATATTGGAAAAAGTTTTTTTAGAGCATTAGGGACATCATATTAAAATATCATGCAAAGGTTTAATTACTCTTTAAAGATGACACATTCCCTTTGTATTTTACGCATAAACTATTTTTTTTATTTTCTTTTTTTACATTTTTAAAATAACAAAGAAGGTAAAGGGCCAGAGCAAAACTTTGGGCACCGTGCATGGTTGTTACCTTTTAACACCCCCTTTGGCAAGTATCAAAGCTTGTAAATGCATTTTGTAGTCAGCCAAGAGTCTTTCAATTCACGTTTGAGGGATTTTCATCCATTCTTCTTTGCAAAAGTCTCCCAGTTTCTTTTAGATTCCTGGGCCGTCTTGCATGCTCATTTGAGGTCTATCCACAGATTTTAAATGATGCTCAGATGAGAGAACTGTGAGAGCCATGGTAAAGCTTTCAGCTTGCACCTTTTGAGGTAGTTTTAGGTTGCCGTTTGTAATGTTATTAAGAAATTCTACTCAACAGGAACAGCGGAGGTCAAGAGAAGGTCTGGAAGACTAAGACAAATTTCATAGACTGCTGCTTGTAGGATTGCTAGAATGGTAAATTAGAACCCCCTCTTGATTTTGCAGAATCTGGAGTTGTGGTACATTGTTCTACTGTTCAGCTACACCTGCAAAAATATTCCTTCATGGAATAGTCATCAGAAGAAAACCTCTCTTGCATCCTCACCACAAATTTCAGCATCAGCAGTTTGGAAAAGAACATCTAAACAAGCCTGATGTCTGTGGACCAATGAGGTTAAAATAGAACTCTTTAGCCACGAGGAGTAAAGGTATGTTTGAAGAAAAAAGGGCACACAATTTCATGAAAATAACACTTCTCCAACCAATAAGCATGGGGGTGGATCAACGATGCTTTGGGATTGTGTTGCAGCTAATGGCACGAGAACGTTTCAGGTTAACGGCGTAGCTAGAACTGACTGGGCCCCACAGCAAATTTTTGTATGAGGCCCCTTCCCAACTTTATGGACGCACTCATACACACATTCACCACATACATGGATGTACTCATACACACAGTCACCACATACATGGAGGCACTCATACACACGGTCACCACATACATGGACGCACACATACGCTCACCACATACATGGATGCACTCACAATATACATGCACACACTCACATACGCTTTCGCAACATACATGGACACACTCATACACATACTCACCACGTATATATATATATATATATATATATATATATATATATATATATATATACAAGTAGTTATACACCTATTTATGCACATAGACACTTGCCTTTCCTGTAGACAGCTGATGTCTGGTCCTTACAGGCAGCCTGGAGAAGTAGGTGCCATCACCCCCTATGACATAGGTTACTGATAGGGCCTATTCCATCCAGAGACAGCAGTGGAGGGGTTAATCAGTAACCTACTATGTGGGTTCAGAGAACAGGACACATAGGGGGGGCTTGCACTATAGAACTTGCCTGCACTACACTAGCTTCAGGCTGGTGGGTGGGGCTTGATCCCATAAAGTTTTGCTATTGGGTGGCAGCGGATGTCTCAGTAAGCTGCCAGCCAATAGAAAACAGAAAGCAGTACAGGCAAGTGGTATGCCAGTACTGCGGATCCCAGCCTGATAATGGCCATAGGAGGAGGAGAAGACAGCAATTATACTGTATCTGCTCCTCACTGAGCAAGGATCTTCAGTGGGAGGAGCTCAACTGTTGCTGCTGTAAGTAGCATATACCTCAATAAAGTATAGGAGCTGTGAATAGGGGCAGCCTTAGATCTAATGAAAGCATTCGGTACTGCTCTGGGGCCCCTTCTGATCTCAGGCCCGAAGCAGTCGCTTCCCTTGCTTCTCTGATAGCTACGCCACTATTTCAGATGTAGAGGGGAGAATGGATTCTATGAAATTCCATCAAATTATGGAAGCGAACATAACACCAACTGTGAAAAAGCTGAAGTTGAACAGTGGATGGCTTCTACAAAGGGATAATGACCCTAAACACACCTCAAAATCCACAGTAGACTACCTCAAAAGGCACAAAATGAAGGTTTTACCATGGCTCTCACAGTCTCCTGATCTGAACAACATTGAAAATCTGTGACTAGACCTCAAAAGAGCAATGAAGAACTGGAAGACTTCATGTTTGAAGGATTTTCATTCATTCTTTCAAGAATTGAAAGACTCTTGGCTGGCTACAAAAGGCATATAAAAGCTGTGATATTTGCTAAAAGGTACTAACCATGCAGGATGCCCAAATTTCTGCTTTGTGCCCTTTTCCTTTATTGTTATTTTTTTGTAACTAGTTTTTTTTTTGTTATTTTCAAATGTAAAAGATGAAAATAATGTTTTTTTGCTTAAAATACACAGGGAACGTGTCATCTTTAACTTTATGTCTTTTGGAGATAATTTCATCTTCAACTTGCTTAACTGTTCACAGTAACAGTAATTTTGACCAGGGGTGCCTAAAATTTTCCATGCTACTGTTCCTTTTGCCAAAACAATACAATATCGAATTACTGGTATGTGGTTGCTAACCAAAAAATCAAAAGCAAGAAACAATTGTTAACAGACTTTGCTTATTCTTGTTTTCTACAGTATAATAGTACATTCTAAAATATTTTCACTGAATCTCACTAAGAATCCAGATAATAAGGAAATTGCTTATGTTATTTGTTTTGACAGCATATCAATGCAGGTATGATGCATCAGTTGGAGCCCAGGGCATAACTTGAGGCCATAAGATACCAAACAAAAGGCCAATATTGCATCAGAGTCAGTTACAAGAAATAGTTGTAAACCTTAGTGAGGGGTTACACAGAAATAGTTAACAGGCATAGTATAATAGGAGAAATACTTAGGCTACTGTCTATAAATGGAGCAGCAGTTGAGGCTATAGCATGAAAATTTGGGTCCAATTTAACAGAATTATTATTTTTTTTTTAAGGCATCCAACTTAGGAACTTGAACATCCAATAGCAAGTGCAATACACTGCAATGACTCTGTATTGCAGTGTACTATGTATGTCCTAAAAAATACCAGGTATTCTAATGAGTATTACCTAATGGATGTACAAATATGGCAGTCCTGGGAGTTATTGCAAGGCCCTAACTGCCATAGAAACCCATTTCCCCCTGTGAGGCAGCCTCCTCCCTCTCTCTAACTTCTCAGATGCCATGGTCATTTATGTCACACTCTGGTGTGGAGGGGAAAACCACACCAAGCGTAGGAGCGAAGGGGATGAGGTCAGGAAACAAGTAAAGGGAAAAGGTTACCTCCTGCAGGAAACCCTGACACCAATCCTGACTGACTTACAGTATGAAAAGGCCTCAAAGGTAGGTGAGTTCATACACAGGCACCTATAGGACCCTAAAACGACTGACATGGCTGTGTCTACCCGTTCCTCCAACAGAAAGGATGAACAGGAGTCTCCCAAAGGCCAAATAACACAACAGGGAAAAGCAGGGTAAACACAAAAGGGAAAGTGGACACTTATCTTTAAGAAGAAATGGAAGCAACTGGATCTCAGGAGAGAACCACACCAATCCACCCGAATGTCCACAGAAACTATAAACCGCAAGTAACTGTGGTAGAAGCAGGAATAAATAGGGGAAGGACAATTACCACACCCGCAAAGGCTGAGGGGAAGGGTTGTGGTAAACAGCAACAACACAAAAAGGAAAACAAGTCAGAATATGTCACATGTGCAAGCCTAATGACTTTCTGCAACCTGTTGCAGGAATGACCGTGACACATTTATTAAAAGCATCAGAGGGGTTACATAGCTGGGATTATCACTTTTCTTTTGCAAAACAAGTCCAGGTATATATTACTGCTGGCTTCCACTGGGGATGGTGTGAACTTCTGAGCCTGTGCCATAATTGCAACCTACATGTATGGTGCTCTACAGTAACTACCTGCTGCCAGCACCATACCTGTACAGAAATTTAAGTTAAGGAGTTACATAACATAATGTGAAGTGCTATATATTATTGTTGGCTTATTAAAGCCTATAGCTATATGGAGGGGTTACTCAAAATTGTGCTGCAACTTAACACATTATTTGAAAAAATCCTGCTCAAAGATTGTGTGTGAGGTTTCAGGTGCACATACTCTGGCTGTGGTTTTGCGTGCACAGACCACAGATGTGGTTTCAGGTACACAGACCTTGGGTGTGGTTATAGGTGCACAGACCGTGGGTGCGGTTTCAGGTGTGCAGACCGTGGGTGTGGTTTCAGGTGCACAGAATGTGGGTGTGGTTTCAGGTGCATAGACCGTGGGTGTGGTTTCAGGTGCACAGACCATGGTTGTGGTTTCAGCTGCACAGACCGTGGGTGTGGTTTCAGGTGCATAGACCGTTGGTGTGGTTTCAGGTGCATAGACCGTGGGTGTGGTTTCAGGTGCACAGACTGTGGTTGTGGTTTTGCTACTGGAATGTGGAAACCTGGCCCAGCAAAATCATATAATAATGTTGCTGCCACTCCCATTTTGATTGAAGATACCATGCGAAATCTCATGCATGGTGACATATGACGTCAACATGGCAGTTAGCATGATGACGTCATCATGCACAGCGAAGGATCTTGCATGGAGAGGGGTTGGCAAAATCGTCGTTTCCAGTTATTGCGCAGCTACTTACAAAAAAATGCACTTCGTGACTAAGTAATCTGTCACAAAGCGAATTTCTTTTTGAGATTCGGAGAAGCAGTCCAATCGAATTTTAGTAAACTTTGCTCAACACTAATGGTGGCCTACGACCAGGACCGGTTTTAGACAAAATGTGGCCCTGGGCAAAATCAAAAGTGGGGCCCCAAATCTTGTAATAATGTACTAACAACACAGTTACATTATGTCTATTCCAGCCCTCCCTTACAGATTTACACCACATAAAGCTCCTCACACAGTTCTTCACCCTCATGGCCCCAGAATACGCCACATGCCCCCTCCCCTCACATCAATGAGTTCCCCTCACTCACGGCATGTGAGAGTGTTAAAAACTGGAAGCGTGGGATTCCTCTTCAGGCGCGCTTTACCCCAGCGGAGATTGTGGAAAGCACCCTGTTCTATAAATAAGCCACAGCCTGTAGTAGGCTTCCAGGCTCATTGTTAGTATATCCCAGTTCAGGCCACTAGATGGCAGCACTAAACTGTGATATAGTGATTTGTATACAGACTTATGGAACAATTTAAATCTTATAATTGTAAGTTGTGGTCCACTTGGGGGACTTAACAAAAAGTAAAAAAAAAATAAAAGAAAATTTTGAAAATATAAAAAAACCTTAAAAATTAAAATGGAACTGGGGGAGGAATGGAAGGAGGAACTAGAACAGATCAGAAGGAAAGGTGTAGGGTAAGAAATATACACCAACCTCTTAATTGTTTGTACACTAATGCCAGAAGCCTAGCTAATAAAACTGGTGAACTGGAATTAGTGATGTGTGAGGAGGACTATGACATAGTTGGAGTAACTGAGACATGGCTGGATGATACCTATGACTGGGCAGTTAATGTACAGGGTTACAATCTTTTTAGAAAGGATCGTCAAAACCGGAGAGGGGGAGGGGTCTGCCTTTATGTAAAGTCATGCCTGAAGCCCACACTCCGGGAAGATATAAATAAGGGACATGAAGATGTGGAGTCACTGTGGGTAGAAATAAATGGAGCCAAAAACAATAATAAAATACTACTAGGGGTTTATTATAAACCACCCAATATATCAGAGACCACAGAAAATCTACTTCTAAATGAAATAGACGAGGCGGCAAATCATAATGAGGTCGTTATTATGGGGGACTTCAACTACCCAGATATAGACTGGGAAACTGAAACCTGTACATCTCATAAAGGAAACAGGTTCTTGGAAATAACCAAAGACAATTACCTTTCCCAACTGGTTCAGGACCCCACTAGAGGGACGGCCATACTGGACTTAGTATTAACCAATAGACCTGACAGAACAACAGATGTGCAGGTCGGGGGACACCTGGGAAACAGTGACCATAATATAATAACCTTCCAATTGTCATTCAAAAGAGCGTTTCTTCAGGGAGGAACAAAAATACCAAACTTCAAAAAAGCAAAACTTAGCCAACTAAGAGAGGCCATAGGCCTAACTAACTGGGACAAAGTCCTCAAAAATAAAAATACAGCCACAAAATGGGATATTTTTAAAAGCATCCTAATATCTAATTGTGAGAGGTACATACCATATAGGAATAAAATAATAAGAAACAAGAAAAAACCAATGTGGATAAATAGAACTGTAAAGAAAGCAATAAATGACAAAAAGAAAGCATTTAATCACTAAAACAGGAGGGGAGTGAGGAAGCATTGAAAAACTATAAGGAAAAAAATAGAATATGTAAAAGACACATAAAAACAGCCAAACTAGAGACCGAGAGATTAATCGCCAAAGAGAGTAAAACTAACCCTAAAATGTTCTTCAATTATATAAATACTAAAAAGTATAAACCTGAAGGTGTGGGCCCCTTACAGAGTAATGAGGGGGGAGTAGCAGAGAGCGATGAGGAGAAAGCGAAGCTGCTAAATAACTTTTTCTCCACTGTATTCACTGAGGAAAATAAAATGTCAGATGAAATGCAGAGTATAAAAGTAAATTCCCCTCTAAAAGTGTCCTCTCTGACCCAGGAAGAGGTGCAGCAACGTCTTAAAAATATTAAAATAGACAAATCACCAGGACCGGATGGCATACACCCCCGTATCCTAAGAGAATTAAGTAATGTCATCGACAGACCCTTATTTCTGATATTTAAGGACTCTATACTGACGGGGAGTGTTCCACAGGATTGGCGCATAGCAAATGTGGTGCCAATATTCAAAAGGGTCCAAAAACAGAGCCTGGAAACTATAGGCCGGTAAGTTTAACGTCTGTTGTGGGTAAACTGTTTGAAGGTTTTCTGAGAGATGCTATCTTGGAGTACCTCAATGAAAATAAGCAAATAACTCCATATCAGCATGGCTTCATGAGGGATCGGTCATGTCAAACCAATTTAATCAGTTTCTATGAGGAGGTAAGTTCTAGACTTGACCGCGGCGACTCAATGGATGTCGTATATTTGGACTTCTCCAAAGCGTTTGACACTGTACCACATAAACGGTTAGTATACAAAATGAGAATGCTTGGCCTGGGAGAAAATGTCTGTATGTGGGTAAGTAACTGGCTTAGTGCTAGAAAACAGAGGGTGGTTATTAACGGTACATACTCAGATTGGGTCACTGTCACTAGTGGGGTACCACAGGGGTCTGTATTGGGTCCTATTCTTTCAATATATTTATTAATGATCTTGTAGAAAGCTTGCACAGTAAAATATCAATTTTTGCAGATGACACTAAACTGTGTAAAGTAATTAACACAGAAGAGGACAGTGCACTGCTACAGCAGGATCTGGATAGACTGGAGGCTTGGGCAGAAAAGTGGCAGATGAGGTTTAACACTGACAAATGTAAGGTTATGCATATGGGAAGGAATAATGCAAGTCACCAGTACATACTAAATGGTAAAGCATTGGGTAACTCTGACATGGAAAAGGACCTAGGAATTTTAGTGAACAGCAAACTAAGCTGCAGAAACCAGTGTCAGACAGCTGCTGCCAAGGCCAATAAGATAATGGGTTGCATCAAAAGAGACATAGATGCCCGTGATGAGAACATAGTCCTGCCACTTTACAAATCACTAGTCAGACCACATATGGAGTACTGTGTACAGTTCTGGGCTCCTGTGAACAAGGCAGACATAGCAGAGCTGGAGAGGGTTCAGAGGAGGGCAACTAAAGTAATAACTGGAATGGGTGGACTACAGTACCCAGAAAGATTATCAAAATTAGGCTTATTCACTTTAGAAAAAAGACGACTGAGGGGAGATCTAATAACTATGTATAAATATATCAGAGGTCAGTACAGAGATCTCTCCCATCATCTATTTATCCCGAGGACAGTGACCATGACGAGGGGACATCCTCTGCGTCTGGAGGAAAGAAGGTTTGTACATAAACATAGAAGAGGATTCTTTACGGTAAGAGCAGTGAGACTATGGAACTCTCTGCCTGAGGAGGTGGTGATGGTAAGTTCACTAAGAGAGTTCAAGAAGGGCCTGGATGTATTTCTGGAGGGTAATAATATTACAGGTTATAGTTACTAGAGAGGGGTCGTTGATCCAGGGAGTTATTCTGATTGCCTGACTGGAGTCGGGAAGGAATTTTTCCCCCTAAAGTGAGGAAAATTGGCTTCTACCTCACAGGGTTTTTTGCCTTCCCCTGGATCAACTTGTAGGAAAACAGGCTGAACTGGATGGACAGATGTCTTTTTTCGGCCTTACAAACTATGTTACTATGTTACTATGTTACCCCCCAAAATAAAAAGAAATAAAAAAAATAGCATTATGGGCATCACTGCATGTGAAAACGTCCATACTATTGAAATATTAAAAAAGTTAGTCCATATGGTGAATGGACAGAAAAAAAATAAAAGCCGATTTTTTTCATCACTTTATCTTTATATTTTACCAAGATGGTACTGTCAAAAGCGTCAGATTGTCCCGCAAAAAATGAGCCCCCACACATCTCCGTAGACATAACTATAAAAAGTTATGAGGGTCAGAATATTGACATGAAAAGAAAAAAAATTATGAAGTGAGTCTTGATGAGGCTTAGCTTGCTGCAGTGCTCCTTTTCCAATAAAAAAATATTGGTTATACAAGTTAAAAAGGTTGGTGTGGGTTCATACGGGTGTTATTAGATCATATTTTACGCTTTTTTACTTAATAAAATCAAACTTTTCACTGTTGTGAACACCTTGTGTATTTAAGTTGTATTTAGCCTCTATTTTTAAAATGTTGCAGTGGGGATCCAAGCTCACAACCATCTGCATTAAAGGCAAGAACCTTAACCACTGGACTATAGATCTCAATGCTAAGTTATTGCCGAAAAACCTATTAACACTGACTCCATATATGGACACATCCATATATGGAGTCAGAGCAGGGACTCCTAAGCAGGAAAATTCCCCACTCTGGAATCCCAACTGTTCAACCAGCCTGGACTGAAGCAGAGGGCCCCTTAGAGGATCGGGCCCAGTTTGCCCTCCCCTAACGCCGGCCCTGCCTATGACGCCCCTGGGTATCATAGCCACTGGGTTATGATAAATCTCACCCCTGATCTGCAGCACTACTCATGTGCAGATTGGTAGATTCCAATTAGGGGACGACACATTTGTTTGCCCGACCAATGGAACTCTATGACCACATTAGACTTACAGGTCCAGATTTACCAATATGTCTGCGCCTAGATTCTGTCTAAAAAGTGGTACAAATTGGTAAATTACAGAATTTGGTACAACCTTTTGCTCAAAATATGGGGCTTAGCAAGATTAGCAAGATAGGGGGGTGGAGCTTCACATTAAGGAGGTGTAGCCAAAGGTGCTTAATTTTGCACCAAAATTGTGCCACAATTGTCTTAAAGCAAGACAACCAATAGTTGGTATTGAGTTAGACGAAAGTGCCTATCCCTGCATCAAATTTATCTGTCATCATGAGTCACTGTAATAAATCTGGTGCAGGTGTAGGCAGCCTGTCTAGGTTTACACCATCCATAGGTATGATAAATCTGTGTATCTGTGTAGAATATAGAGGCCAAAAGTGGTTTGAAGCTAGCCTAATAAATTGTTTGTAGCTTCTCAACTATTTCTCAAGTTTAATCTACTGCTGATATTGAAAAGCTCTCAACTTAAGAAATTGTAAGCTCAAAAAGAGGTATAATTATTTGTACATTTACAAGATAATCATGCTAAAATAGAAAAATGGATTAGAATGTTCTGGTATTATCCATAAACATAGAGAATGCATTCAGAGCTGCAGAAGCTATTGGGGGCATGAATGAAGCCTGGGTAATGAAATCAGACAAAGCACAAAACAACATGGGGCAAGACAAATTTTGTAATTAGTAGTCTAGACATGCACTTTTAGGTACTGCAGTAATTAATCAAAGCTTTCCATGTTGTTTCAGATTTCCCTGCAAGCACTATTATTTTGCCCACACCAAGCACTATTAAAAGATGAGCACAATTAAAGAACAATGCTTCATTTTCCAGTTAAGAATATGGAAGCGCATTCAATGGCAACTCGGTCCTCCTGAGACCTGAATAAAGTGTACTTAGCTCCCTGTTGAGGGGAGTTTATTTATAACATGGTAGCTGGCACATAAAAAGCGTATTCACTAGAGATGAGCGAGTAGTGAAATATTCGAAAGTTCGAAATTCGATTCGAATAGACCGCGAAATTCGACTATTCGACCGGATATCGAATCCCATTAAAGTCTATGGGAAAAAAATGCTCGCCACTTGGAAATCTCAATTCGACCACTTGGAGGTCACCAAGTCCACCCTGGAACCTCAGAAAAGGATGCCAACACTGCTGGAATGCAACTGGGACAGCAGGGGAAGCATGTCTGGGTGCATATAACGCGCCCAAGTCGCACTATTACGCCACTATCACAGCCTCTCAACAATACACTCCAAACACAATCTAACCTCTCTGTAAAGTGAGACCATACAAGGAAACCTTCTTTCCTCTACATTGCCATGGACCCCAAGCCAAACTAGACAAAAAAGAAGATAAAATTCTGCACCCCTTAAAATCACGTTGCCTATGACAACCACAGATGGCATAGGCAAGGGGGAAAGCAAATAGACCCCACCCCTAATTGTCATTGTGTGTGTGTGTGAGATGTGGTCAGACATGTCTTCTTTAAAATGTAAAAACAACTCAAACACATGCAGAAGCCTTAAAATGCCCAAATTGTTGGCGCTTGAGATGTCAGTGACCCGACCTGGCCCAGTGTCATGTCTAGCAGGTAAAGCAGTGGGGATGTTGAGGGATGCGTAGGACCGCAAAAGGCAGGAAGAGGCCGTGGGCTGGCCAGAGGCTCATGGAAAATTTTGTGGAGGCCCAAGAGGTGAGACGTCTTAAAAATTGTGTGGAGGCTAAAGAGGTGAGACGTGTTAAAAATTATGTGGAGGCCCAAGAGGTGACACCTCTTAAAAATTATGTGGAGGCCCGAGAGGTGACACCTCTTAAAAATTATGTGGAGGCCCGAGAGGTGAGACCTCGAAAACGTTTTGTGGAGGCCCAAGAGGTGACACCTCTTAAAAATTATGTGGAGGCCCAAGAGGTGACACCTCTTAAAAATTATGTGGAGGCCCAAGAGGTGACACCTCTTAAAAATTATGTGGAGGCCCAAGAGGTGACACCTTTTAAAGGCTGCAGTTATCCACAGATTTGCATGCAATGTAAAATGGTTACACTCATTTTATAAAGGCAACTATCATGAAAAATCAGTTTAAATGTATTGAGGGCAGCACAGAGTATTTCTACAGAGGAAGGAGTATTCTTTTTATTTTTTTTCCTTTTTTTTATATGTATATGCTGTTGCCTTCAGTATATGAGAGTTGATTTCATGATGCTACTGCAGCCACTTAAAACGTTTTAAGTCTTGTTTTGTTTTTTTGAATACTGAGAATGCTATTTTGTACCAGATTTTGTATGTAAAGACTGAACACATTAAAATGAGAATGTTACCAAAATTATAATTTATAATTTATTTACCTTTTGTGGAGGCCCAAGAGGTGAGACCTCTTAAAAATTATGTGGTGGCCCAAGAGGTGAGACCTCTTAAAAATTATGTGGTGGCCCAAGAGGGGAGACCCGTTAAAAATTATGTGGAGGCCCAAGAGGTGAGACCTGTTAAACATTTTGTGGAGGCCCAAGAGGTGAGACGTGTTAAACCTTTTGTGGAGGCCCAAGAGGTGAGACGTATTAAAAATTATGTGGAGGCCCAAGAGGGGAGACCTGTTAAAGATTTTGTGGAGGCCCAAGAGGTGAGACCTCTTAAACATTTTGTGGAGGCCCAAGAGGTGAGCCATAAATATAAAAAATTGTTCTTATTTACGGAGCAATTCTACGGCGGTTAAGGAGGAGGTGGAGGAGGAAATGGCACTTCATACAGATGGCACTTCACTTTTGGCTGCTTTCCACTGTTAACCTCTTAAACCTTTTGTGGAGGCCCAAGAGGTGTTGCTTTTAAAGGCTGCAGTTATCCACAGATTTGCATGCAATGTAAAATGGTTACACTCATTTTATAAAGGCAACTATCATGAAAAATCAGTTTAAATGTATTGAGGGCAGCACAGAGTATTTCTACAGAGGAAGGAGTATTCTTTTTATTTTTTTTCCTTTTTTTTATATGTATATGCTGTTGCCTTCAGTATATGAGAGTTGATTTCATGATGCTACTGCAGCCACTTAAAACGTTTTAAGTCTTGTTTTGTTTTTTTGAATACTGAGAATGCTATTTTGTACCAGATTTTGTATGTAAAGACTGAACACATTAAAATGAGAATGTTACCAAAATTATAATTTATAATTTATTTACCTTTTGTGGAGGCCCAAGAGGTGAGACCTCTTAAAAATTATGTGGTGGCCCAAGAGGTGAGACCTCTTAAAAATTATGTGGTGGCCCAAGAGGGGAGACCCGTTAAAAATTATGTGGAGGCCCAAGAGGTGAGACCTGTTAAACATTTTGTGGAGGCCCAAGAGGTGAGACGTGTTAAACCTTTTGTGGAGGCCCAAGAGGTGAGACCTCTTAAAAATTATGTGGTGGCCCAAGAGGGGAGACCCGTTAAAAATTATGTGGAGGCCCAAGAGGTGAGACCTCTTAAACATTTAGCGCAGGCCCAAGAGGTGAGCCATAAATATATAAATTGTTCTTATTTACGGAGCAATTCTACGGCGGTTAAGGAGGAGGAGGAGGAGGAAATGGCACTTCATACATATGGCACTTTACTTTTGGCTGCTTTCCACGGTTGGAGAAGCAAAGTCCGGGTCAATCCACTTGCTGTTCATTTTGATTAGCGTCAGCCTGTCGGCACTGTCGGTTGACAGGCGGCTGCGCTTATCGGTGATAATGCCCCCGGCAGCGCTGAACACCCTTTCTGATAGCACGCTGGCGGCAGGGCAGGCAAGCACCTCCAAGGCGTACAGGGACAGTTCCAGCCACGTGTCCAACTTGGAGACCCAGTAAGTGTAGGACGCCGAGGGATCGGGGAGGACAGGGTTACGGTCTGCCAGGTACTCCCGCAACATCCGCCGATACTTGTCCCTCCTGCTGATAGCGGGCCCCGCAGTGATGGAAGTTGCACGAGGGGGTGCCATGAACGTGTCCCACACCTTGGAGAGTGTTCCCCTGGTGGCTGTGGGCCTGATCGATGTTGAGGGACTCTGGGAGACCCTCTCCTCTCTGCCGCCAGCGATGCTGGGTGGGAAAATCTCCATCATGTTCTGCACGAGTTCCCTCTGGTATTCCAGCAATCGATTCGTCCTCTCCTCTACCGGAATAAAAGAGGAGACGTTATCTTTATACCGGGGGTCCAGGATTGCGAAGACCCAGTACAGTTTGTTCTCCACTATCCGGACAACACGTGTGTCCCGGGAAAAGCAGCCCAGTATGAAGTCAGCCATGTGTGCCAGACTCTGAATAGGCATGACGTCACTGCCCCCACCAGAAGGATCACTTGCCATTTCCTCCTCTTCCTCTTCCGCCTCCTCTCCGCCCCATCCGCGCTGAACCAATGGGACGCGCACAGCCTGACTGCTACCCTCGCCGCCAGCATCCTCCTCCTCTTCCACAGCCACCTCCACGTCGTCCTCCTCCTCCTCATCCTCCTCCTCCTGCAACTGCCACCGTGAAGCAGACAAAAGTGTGGTCTGACTGTGTAGCTCCGTTGCGTCTCCTCCTACCCCCGTCTCCTCTGCGTGCAATGCGTTCTCCCTTATTGCGATGAGGGATTCTTTAAGGACGCATAGGAGCGGGATGGTTACGCTCACTATAGCGTCCTCGCTGCTGACCTTCTTGGTGGACTCCTCAAAGATACGCAGTACATCGCATACGTCTGCCATCCATGGCCACTCGTGGTTGGCAAACTGAGGGAGCTGAGTTGGAGGCACGCGTGGATTATTAATCTGGTACTCCATCAATGCTCTCTGCTGCTCACACACCCTGGCCAACATGGAATAGGTGGAATTCCAGCGAGTCGGCAGGTCGCACAACAGCCGATGTTCAGGCAAATGGAGGCGTTGCTGGAGTTTTTTTTAAAGCTAGCAGCAGCTACAGTTGACTTCCGAAAGTGTGCGCATAAGCCGCCGCACTTTCACCAGTAGCTCTGCCAGGTTGGGGTAAGTCTTTAGAAATTTTTGGACTACCAGATTAAAAACGTGGGCCAGGCATGGTACGTGATTGAGTTCGGCAAGCTCCAGAGCCGCCACCGAGGTTACGGCCGTTATTGCACACGACCATGCCTGGTCCTAGCTGCAGCGGCGACAGCCACATCTCCGTCTGCTGCAGTATGGCGTCCCTCACCTCTGGGGCGCTGTGCTTCCTGTCGCCCAAGCTGATGAGCTTAAGCACCGCCTGCTGACGTCTCCCCGCGCGAGTGCTGCAACGCTTCCACCTAGCGGCTGAGGGCGATGTTAAGGCACAGGAGGAGGAGGAGGAGGAGGAGGAGGAGGAGGAGGAGGAGGGGGGTTTATCAGAACCCATGCTGGCAATCTTGGGCGGGGGTGGTAGGTAGGGCCGTCTCTGTTTGCGACCCCCCGTCCCCGGCCTCCACTACATTCACCCAGTGTGCCGTCAAAGAAATGTATCGTCCCTGGCCGCAAGCGCTTTGTCCATGAGTCGGTGGTCAAGTGGACCTTTGCGCTGACTGCGTACCTCAGGGCCCGCCTGATGTTACGCGACACGTGCTGGTGCAGGGCGGGGACGGCACTCCGGGAAAAAGTAGTGGCGGCTGGGGACGGAATAGCGAGGTGCGGCAGCCGCCATCAGGTCGCGGAAAGGCCTGCGTCTCCACAAGCCTAAACGGCAACATCTCCAGGGCCAGCAGTTTTGGAGATGTGGCAGTTTTAAGGCTTGGGCTTGGGGGTGACTCGAGGCGTACTTCCGCCTGCGGTCGAACGCCTGCGAGATGGACAGTTGTTGGGACGAGGAGTGTGAAGGTGCAGGGGAAGGGGCGGGGGGAGGGGAGGCTGAAGGAGAAGGCCCCAAAGTAGCAGAGGCAGAGGCAGATGTGGAGGTGTCCTGGCTGGAGGTCTGGACCGCAGTGGCAGCACACAACAAAGGGGAAGAGGCAGTGGCAGCAAGACCGGGCGCAGTTTGTATTGCGTTTGCTCTCTCCCACTCAGCCCAGTGCTTGAATTCCAAGTGACGCCGCATGCCTGAGGTGGTCAGATTGCTCTTCTCAGAGCCCCTACTCAGTTTTGAGTGGCAGAGTGTGCAAACCGCGCTCAGTTTGTCATCCGCACAAACATTAAAATATCTCCACACCACAGAAGTACGAGGCCTCGATGGGGGAGCTTCGCGCGACTGGCCGCTGCCGGAACAGCTTTCGGCCCTGCTGGCTGTGGCCTCACTTCTCTGTCTGAACTGTCCTCTGCCTGTGGCCCATCCCTCTGCCTGTGGACATCCCTCTGCCTGTGGACATGCCTCTGCCTGTGGACATCCCTCTGCCTGTGGACATCCCTCTGCCTGTGGACATCCCTCTGCCTTGTGGACATCCTCTGCCTCTTGCTGCCTTTTTCGGTGCTGCGCAGACCACCACCTCTCCACTGCTTTCCTCGCTGGACATCACCCCTGGCCAAGTGGGGTCGGTCATTTCGTCATCCACCAGCTCCTCTTCCACTTCCTCACTCTGATCCTCCTCCTGCCCACTGGACATTCCAACAGCCTCCCTTGATGGCAACTGCGTCTCATCATCATCGCTCATGATAACAGATGCTGGCTCAGGGTCCACATCAGCAGGAGATGGCGAAAACTCCAGTGTTTGGCATCACTACAAACAATTCCTCTGCTAGCTCCTGGGATTCTCCGGCACATCTGAAAAAGGACCCGAAAAGAGCTCCTGGGAGGGGTCAATGGTGGGATGACTCTGTTGGCCAGGTGTGGAGGAAGGAGGGTCAGAGTGAGACTGTGTGGACTGGCTGGTGGACAACTGTGTGGAAGCGCTATCGGCTATCCATTGCACCACCTGTTCAACCTGCTCAGGCCTCAACAGCGGTGTAACCCGCCCCTGCTTAACTGTCCATAAAGGCAGGGATTCTGGATGAGCGGGATCCTGGCT
>ONZH01020313.1:0-54095 GCA_900303285.1 Rhinella marina
AAAAACACCAAACTTCAAAAAAGCCAAATTTAGCCAACTAAGAGAGACCATAGGCCTAACTAACTGGGACAAAATCCTCAAAAATAAAAAGACAGCCACAAAATGGGATATTTTTAAAAGCATCCTAATATCTAATTGTGAGGGGTACATACCGTATGGCAATAAAAGGATCAGAAACAAGAAAAAAACAATGTGGATAAATACAACTGTAAAGAAAGCAATAAATGGCAAAAAGAAAGCATTTAAATCACTAAAACAGGAGGGTGGCGAGGAAGCATTGAAAAACTATAAGGAAAAAAATAGAATATGTAAAATACAAATAAAAGCAGCCAAACTAGAGACTGAGAGATTAATCGCAAAAGAGAGTAAAACTAACCCTAAAGTGTTTTTCAATTATATAAACACTAAAAAGTATAAATCTAAAAGTGTCGGCCCTTACAGAGTAATGAGGGGGAGTTGTAGAGAGCGATGAGGAGAAAGCAAAGTTATTAAATATTTTTTTCTCCACTGTATTCACTGAGGAAAATAAACTGTCAGATGAAATGTAGAATATAAAAGTAAATTCCACATTAAAAGTGCCCTGTCTGACCCAGGAAGAAGTACAGCGGCGTCTTAAAAAGATTAAAATAGACAAATCGCCAGGACCGGATGGCATACACCCCCGTATCCTAAGAGAATTAAGTAATGTCATAGCCAGACCCTTATTTCTGATATTTAAGGAATCTATATTGACAGGGAGTGTTCCACAGGATTGGCGCATAGCAAATGTTGTGCCAATATTCAAAAAGGGTCCAAAGACAGAGCCTGGAAACTATAGGCCGGTAAGTCTAACATCTGTCATGGGTAAACTGTTTTAAGGTTTTCTAAGAGATGCCATCTTGGAATACCTCAATGAAAATAAGCAAATAACTCTGTATCAGCATGGCTTCATGAGGAATCGGTCATGTCAAACAAATTTAATCAGTTTCTATGAGGAGGTGAGTTCTAGACTTGACCGCGGCAAATCAATGGATGTCGTATATCTGGACTTCTCCAAAGCATTTGACACTGTACCGCATAAAAGGTTAGTATATAAAATGAGAATGCTTGGACTGGGAGAAAATGTCTGTATGTGGGTAAGTAACTGGCTCAGTGATAGAAAACAGAGGGTGGTTATTAACGGTATATACTCAGATTGGGTCACTGTCACTAGTGGAGTACCAAAGGGGTCAGTATTGGGCCCTATTCTCTTCAATATATTTATTAATGATCTTGTAGAAGGCTTACACAGTAAAATATCAATTTTTGCAGATGACACTAAACTGTGTAAAGTAATTAACACAGAAGAGGACAGTATACTGCTACAGATGGATCTGGATAGATTGGAGGCTTGGGCAGAGAAGTGGCAGATGAGGTTTAACACTGACAAATGTAAGGTTATGCACATAGGAAGGATTAATGCAAGTCACCAGTACATACTAAATGGTAAAACACTGGGTAACACTGACATGGAAAAGGACCTAGAAATTTTGGTGAACCGCAAACTAAGCTGTAGAAACCAGTGTCAGCTGCTGCCAAGGCCAATAAGATAATGGGTTGCATCAAAAGAGGCATAGATGCCCGTGATGAGAACATAGTCCTGACACTTTACAAATCACTAGTCAGACCACACATGGAGTACTGTGTACAGTTCTGGGCTCCTGTGAACAAGCAGACATAGCAGAGCTGGAGAGGGTTCAGAGGAGGGCAACTAAAGTAATAACTGGAATGGGTGGACTACAGTACCCAGAAAGATTAAGAAAATTAGGCTTATTCAGTTTAGAAAAAAGACGACTGAGGGGAGATCTAATAACTAAAATATACTATAAATATATCAGGGGTCATCAGAGATCTCTCCCATGATCTTTTTATCCCAAGGACTGTGACTATGACGAGGGGACATCCTCTACGTCTGGAGGAAAGAACGTTTGCACACAAACATAGAAGAGGATTCTTTATGGTAAGAGCAGTGAGACTATGGAACTCTCTGCCTGAGGAGGTGGTGATGGTAAATTCACTAAAAGAGTTCAAGAGGGGCCTGGATGTATTTCTGGAGGGTAATAATATTACAGGTTATAGTTACTAGAGAGGGGTGCAACTGAACAGAAAAAGAAGCAGTCTGATCCAGCTGGGCACCAGGTGGAAAAGCCTGTAGCCCAGGTCAGTGCCGAAGAGTCAACAGCATGAACAAAGACAAAAATGGGTACACACTGTGTTACCTTCCACAGGTTTGTAATACCTGCAAATTAGGTGACATGGCCAGAATCCCTTTAAGATTCTGATTTTTCTTCTTCTATCTATAAAATTGGGTATAGTTTTCTTCTAATTGTCCCAAATGTAATTCATTCGATGAGGACATTTTCCAGCTAATATGGACATGCACTGTGATCACTGATTATATATTACTGGAGAAAGGTGATGTCCATTAGTGAAGGCAAGGTTGAATGTATGATACCAAGTTTGGACCCATTGATTTGCATTTTTTGGTATATCAATAAGAGGGGGTGATACGTACTATCGAAGAGTGTGAGTACTACTCCGTCAAAATGACAGTAAACACTTTGATGTCATTCACACTTGCTTATTTGCTCATTATTTTGCATCTGTTTCAACGGTGGTGTTAAAAAAGTAAATGCTTCCATTATACTTTTTTTCTGTGTTCAGGATTTACTCCTGGTTTTGGTTCTAAAAATAAAGTATTGGTCATATAAAAATGTGAATGAGGTCCTAGGCTAGTTTCATCTAAACATAACAGATCCCTATGATGATAATTATGGCTGTTAGACCTGCAGTCAGGTCGGGATTGATATGCTAAATGTTACTACCTTGTATTGCTCCTTTAGACTTAAAAGGGTATTCCCATCTCACAAATGTAGTTTGTATAGTTAGATACAGCCATACCAATATTATTACTAATAGAATGTATTTATATAAAATGTACCGTTTAGAAGATTTTCCTATTTGTATAGGCATTGTCCCACACACATCAGTCAGGCCGTTGCCCCTAGTTACGGTCACCGTGGCCATGTAGTAGTGGTGGCCGGCTTGCTCTTGTACAAACCCACTCTGCGGTAACTGCTGTATTGTGAACACGCATTACATGAGCATGCGGAGACACATCTTAGGGTACTTTCACATCTGCGTTTTGGAAGCTACAAGTCCAAAATGCAATGGTCAGGATCCGTCCAAAACGCAGACTTTATAAATGGATCCTGCTCCATAGAGATGATTTGATCTTGGAACAGGATCCGTTTCTCTGTGTTTTGGAAGCGAAGACAAAAATGCTACAACCCTAAGATGTGTCTGCACATGCTCATGCAACGTGCGTTCACAATACAGCAATTACCTCAGAGCGGGTTTGAACAAGAGCAAGCCGGCCACCAGTACTACATGGCCGCGGTAGCCGTAAGTAGGGGCAACGGCCTGACTGATGTGTGTGGGACAATGCCTATACAAATAGGAAAATCTTCTAAACGGTACATTTTATATAAATACATTCTATTAGTAATAATATTGGTATGGCTGTATCTAATTATACAAACTACATTTGTGAGATGGGAATACCCGTTTAAGGCCTGACACCATCCGTTATCCATTAGCTATAATTCAATAAATAATAGCTAGTATCACTTACCTCTCCTGCACTCTATGAAGGGCATGTATAGTGGTATTACACTGGGCACAAGTAGGGACCATTATACTATATAATGTTCACTACATGTGCCCCGCATATAGTATAATTTATACCATATGAGGGGCACATATAGAGCTTTTATACTGTATGAGGGGCACATGTAGATGTATTATGAAGTATAATGCCCCCTACATGTGTCCCTCATACAGTACAATGACCACCTACTTGTGGCCCTCATACAGTATAAATTATATTATATGCCCGGCCTATAATACTCCACACATGTACTATGCATACTAAGCGCTCTCCGTAATGAGAAAGATCACCCGTAGACAATACATATATATTGCTCATAAATCCAGGGAAGCACACTAGTCTGCCTCTTTCTCACCCCTCAAAATGAATCCCCAAAAAATTTGGATTCTGCATGAATTCTGAATTGATTTTCTCATCCTTAATTTAACTGTATCTGTGTTCTACAGAAGCAGTTAAAATAGGTCCCACTGCAGTGGAATAAGGTCTGAAAATGTGGAGTTTGGAGTCTAAATTATGAGGTCTGGTATGGGCTCTTCTAAATTTTTGGCTCTAGAATAATTTTGGCATCTGGTCTGGATAAATGGAGTTATCCAGGCTTTTTAAAATCTGTGACCGTAAGAGCAAATGGATCCTGAAATCAGAGGGCAATCCCTTATCTCTGTACTGTCCTCAATGTAAAGTCCTCATAGTGAGGAGAATAAACACAGAAACTATACCTAATGGCAGACCAAATCCAGATAAACCACACTCTGTGAAAACCGGTGTTCCTATGAAAAATTTATTGAACATTAAAATATATAAGTGGAACAGAGCCAAAAATGCTGTACGTGTATGGCATTATGCGCCAGCATATGTATAGAGAGGCTGCTGCGATGAGCCCACTCCATAAGCGGTGGGTGCCGGCTATATCATACAGCCAGCACTGAGCCTCAATGACAGGGAACAGTGATCACGCCACATCCCGTCATTCAACCCTTCAGATGCTGTGTTCAACACTGATCGTGGCATCTCTGAGGTAAGGCGGAAGGAATGTGCCTCCCTCTGCCTTTTGATCAGAGTCCCTGCAGTGAAATTGTGGGGTGCTCCGATCAGTTACCGTGGCAGCCTGGATGCTTCTGAAGCCTTCCAGGCCTGCCATGGTAAGTTCCCTGCTTCACTCTGCATGAGACACAGCTCAGCAGGGACAGTGTCAGAATCTCACTCATGTGAAAGGGACATTAGGGATAATAGGGCAAAGGATTAAGAGATCCCAGGTTGTAGCCCCCTAAGGCTGCGTTCACATCACCGTTAGGGATCCGTTCTAGCTTTCCGTTATAACATCGTTATAACGGAAAATAACGGAATCCCTAGGACGGACATCAAAACGGACACCTTTAAGAGGCATTCCGTTTTGATCCGTCATAATAGAAGCCTATGGGAAAGCATAACGGATCCGTCTGGATGCCGTTATGCTCGACGGAAACCAAAGTCCTGTCAACAGATCAGGATCCGTTATGCTTTCCCATAGGCTTCTATTATGACGGATCAAAATGGAATGCCTCTTAAAGGTGTCCGTTTTGATGTCCGTCCTAGGGATTCCGTTTCTTTCCGTTATAACGATGTTATAACGGAAAGCCTGAACGGAATCCCTAACGGTGATGTGAACGAGCCCTAAGGGGGCTAATATTTATTAAATAAAAAGTTTGAAAAAACATCAAAACATTTAAAGTTTAAATCATCCCTTCCCCAATTTTACATATAAAATATATGAACAATAAAAAAATAAACATATAAGGTATTGCCGCATCTGAAAATGTGTGAACATTTTCCTTTGCAGTGAATGCCGCAACTGAAAAAAAATGAAAAACACAAGATTCACCATTATTTAATCATCTTGTCCCCTCCAAAAATTGAATAACAGAGATCAAAAAGTCATATATACCACAAAAATGGTACCAATAAAAACTGCAGTTCGTTATGCAAAAAAAACAAGCCCTCATACAGCTCTGTAGACTGAAATATAAAAAAGTTTCAAGTCCATTCAAGTGAACAGAGCTTAGCCCCGCCCAGGCCAGTGAAACTAGTCGTGACGTCACTGGGCCTGAGGAAAACACAGAGAAGGCCGCGGCGCTCCTGCAGCGCTGCTGCCTTCTCAAACAGCTGATCGGCAGGGTCCCGGTTGTCGGACCGCCACCGATCAGATGCTGATGATCTATCCAGGGGATAGATCATCAGTTTTACAGAAATGCAGAACCCCTTTAAGGCTGTCAGAAAACGGTGATGCAAATGTTTTTTCAAAGGTTTTTATTTTTTTAAAAGTAATTAAAGAAAATAAAAACAATACAAGTTTGGTATCGCTGTAATCATATTGTGTTGAGAATAAGGGTGGCATGTAATTTCTTTAGCGCACAGTGAACACCGTGATGTCAAAACCCCAAAAACCTTGTCGGATTTGTATTCTTTTTTCAATGTTGCCCCTCAAAGAATTTTTTCCCGTTTCCATTACAAGACAAGATAAATTAAATGGTGGCATTGAAAAATGCATCTTGTCACACAAAGAATAAGCCCTTATATGGTTACGGAAAAATAAAAACGTTATGGCTATTGTAACGTGGGAAGGAAAAATCAAAAATACAAAAATGAAAATAAGTTTGGTCTTTAATGGGCTAAACTTAAAGTACTTAATTTTTAACATTATTGTGCTTTTTTAATTACGGTAATTATCATTTAGACTACCATGCTTGACATTCAGGCATTTTCTGTATAGTTTTCTAGATTTATAGGCTATACTTCCTGGATATTAGCATTTGGAATGTGACCAAAATGTCAATAAAACCAAAGCCAACTTCAAAAGCATCAGAAAATGTCAGATTAATGAATTACATGAAGTGTCATTATTTATCGTGTGTCTACAGTAAAGCACCTGCAGTCCCAGCTTCCACCGCTGAATGAATCTGACTCTTGTTGCCATGGTAACTGAAGTCTCTAAAGCGAAATGAGAACATCGAATGCATAGGCTTTAACAGTAGCATGATCGAAAAATGAGGCCTCATTTGCATTTTAGTGCATGAAAAGTGATGTTTATAAGCAGACACATGGTGCCTTTGGATAATTTACACATGATAAAAACTTCATTCTGGATAAGCAAAAGGAAATATAACAAGTGCGTTCACGCTGTAATGCTGGACAGGGGTTCATTCTCGTTTGTCATCAGAGGAAAGCATGCTCTAGAGTATTACTGCAGAGCAACCATTCATTTTCAGCTTCTGATCCTACAGAATTGTGTGTCTAAAAACATTGTAATGTGTCAAATATTAAATTGTATTTACAGAAAACTCTGTATCTGCATTATGACGTACTGTCTCATACAGTGTCCCCAGATTTAGAGGTTGGCATTGTCCTTACATTCCTCTGCAGGAATAAAAATGTGATGAGGGTCCAAAACTTTGTATTACAGGTTTAGGCTCAGGTTGGAGAAACGAGTGTTAAGCTGCTATCTCATGAGTATGTCTGGCCTTATGGGTGTATTACATCTTCATACAACTTGGAACATTTATGGAGCTAAAAAAGAGCCATGTATTGTACATGAGACCTTATAATTATCTTTTTTTTTAATTAACTACAGTAGATTGTTGTTCTCCTGCTTATAAAGTCTCTACATATCCTAGGGACTCACACTCTAGATTCTCTATTAGTATGTCATTGGGAGGAATCCCATGCAACCATGGGGAAAACATGCAACCTCCTTGCAGATGTTGCCCTTGAATGGCTATGAACCTAAGACCTCAGTACTGCTAATCACAGACCCTCTATGCTTTATACACATGACTGATCAAAAACCTAGTGAAATTTGAAGGAACAAAACGTAAAGAGAACATGAAGTGTAATGCCAAACAAAAGATTTTTCCTGATCTTCTTACAAGTCAGATATTAAGTATGTGCACCTACAGTCTGCTTTTTCACAAGCAATAATGATTATTAGAGAAAATATGTCTGCACAACACTTTGATCTGTCCAAACATATTGAGAACGCCGCTGCTGGAGAGTCCTCTCTATAATCTCCACCATGCAGCTGGAGAGTCCTCTCTATAATCTCCCCCATAAGTGCCCAGTAAAGTAAAACAAAGCTAAACATGATAAGCACATTACTGTTGAGTTCAGGGGTGCACCACCAATGAGGCCAGGTGAGGCGATCGCCTCAGGCATCACCAGATAGGGGCAAGAGGGGGGCAGCAGAGGGCAATGGGCACTTTCATTGTGTCAAAGGGGTTAGGTTAAGAAATTGGCATTGAGGGGAAGCTCCATTACAGTTTTCGCCTCAGGCACCAGAAAGGCTAGGTGCACCCCTGGTTCAGTTTCCTGAAAGGAAGGTGACATAACCGGCGCCTGGAAAGGTGACGCATGACCATTAACAATGCTGTAATCAATCGCTGACTACTCTGGAGCACTAGGGATGCCAAGACAACTAGGGATATTTGTATTAAATCAAGGGATGTTTGCATAATTAGAGGTGAGCTAAGTTTTGAAAAATTAAATTTGGCAACCAATTTGTTATGAATTAATTTGGCACAGAATGCTATAAATCAGATATACCCAGGCCACTCTACCTTAGAGTATGGCCACACAAAGTGGACTTTCATTTAATAATGAAGATGGCACTGTATAATCGGTCTTCATTGTTAATGGCCATGTGGCACCTTTGATGCACCTTTAAACAGGAGCTGTACGCACTTTTCCAACCTCAGCGCTCTTCTCCCCTACAGGTAGGAGGCCTTCTTCTGCCATCTGCTTTTAAGACTTGGCCCCTATAAGGGGTACAGACTTGATGGTATTGGTTGGCACACTGGCAGTAGAATAATAAAGGCTTCCATTTTTTTTTATTGAATTGTATAACTTAGTTTATGGCTGATGCAGAAATAAACAAATGTAGGAATAAATAAAACTGATGCAGAATAAGTCTCCCTGCACTCTCCCTACACTGTCTCTGCAGTATCTCTTATCCAATATTCTTCTATTAATCATTTTCAGCAACACTGTCCCTAGCGCATGAGCAATTGCCACGTTTCTCACTATGGTACAGTACAATGGCAGAGATTGCGCAGGAGAAGGGTTTTATAGGGCTGTGACATCACAGGGGATAATTATCTGCGGAGAAGGCTGGCTGCACGGCATTATGGGTGATCTTGAGTTCCCGGTCTCTTCTACACTTAGCTTCTTTTTGTAACACATGCAGCCACCATTTTAGGAAAACCTAATTTGTTACCACAAAGCATGAGGAAATTCACCCACCTACTTATTATTCACTTCAAATCATCCCGGTGATCTCCTCCGGCTGCAGCGTAATCCCGCGCATGCGCAGTCTGTGCCCGTGTGGTCTACTGGCATCAGCCTCATGGATCCAACCACGCATGCACCAGCTCTCTTCGGATCCATGAGCCAGTAGACCGCACGGGCGCAGACTCGGGTAAGTACTGCGCATGCGCGGGATTACGCTGCAGCCGGAGGAGGTCGCCGGGATGATTTGAAGTGAATAATAAGTAGGTGAGCGGTGCCGGGCTCCAAGATTTGCGGCGTGGCCGGGCTCCAACAGCGCAAAGGACATCCCCTTGGGCTCCTTATGTGAGTGATTTGAATATTAATCAAAATGCTTTTTTTTGTAAAAATAGAACTCTAGGACCAATAAGAATAGCATATTTAGAATTAGCGCAGAGAGACCTAAACAGAAGTGTGACTATCTATATAGGCCAAAATCTGGTGACAGAATCACTTTAAAAAGATGAGAGAGGCCTGTAATTGACATCATAGGTAGATTTCAACTATGAGAGACAAAATGAGAAAACAAATTCAGAAAATCACATTGTCTGATTTTTAAAGAATTTATTTGCAAATTATGGTGGAAAATAAGTATGACAATGACAGAGGTCAAACGTTTTCTGTAAGTCTTCACAAGGTTGTCACACACTGTTGCTGGTATGTTGGCCCATTCCTCCATGCAGATCTCCTCTAGAGCAGTGATGTTTTGGAGCTGTCGCTGGGCAACACAGACTTTCAACTCCCTCCAAACGTTTTCTATGGGGTTGAGATCTGGAGACTGGCTAGGCCACTCCAGGACCTTGAAATGCTTCTTACGAGGCAACTCCTTCGTTGCCCTGGCGGTGTGCTTGGGATCATTGTCATGCTGAAAGACCCAGCCACATTTCATCTTCAATGCCCTTGCTGACGGAAGGAGGTTTGCACTCAAAATCTCACGATACATGGACCATTCATTCTTTCATGTACACGGATCAGTCGTCTTGGTCCCTTTGCAGAGATACAGCCCCAAAGCATGATGTTGCCATCCCCATGCTTCACAGTAGGTATGGTGTTCTTTGGATGCAACTCAGCATTCACTCTCCTCCAAACACAACAAGTTGTGTTTCTACCAAACAGTTCTACTTTGGTTTCATCTGACCATATGACATTCTCTCAATACTCTTCTGGAACATCCAAATGCTCTATAGCACACTTCAGATGGGCCCGGATATGTACTGACGTAAGCAGGGGGACACGTCTGGCACTGTAGGATCTGAGTCCCTGGCGGCGTAGTGTGTTACTGATGGTAGCCTTTGTTACCTTGGTCCCAGCTTTCTGCAGGTCATTCACTAGGTCCCCCCGTGTGGTTCTGGGATTTTTGCTCACAGTTCTTGTGATCATTTTGACCCCACGGGGTGAGATCTTGCGTGGAGCCCCTGATCAAGGGAGATTATCAGTGGTCTTGTATGTCTTCCATTTTCTAATTATTGCTCCCACAGTTGATTTCTTCACACCAAGCTGCTTGCCTATTGTCTTCCCAGCCTGGTGCAGGTCTACAATTTCGTTTCTGGTGTACTTCGACAGCTCTTTGGTCTTCACCATAGTGGAGTTTGTAGTGTGACTGTTTGAGGTTGTGGACAGGTGCCATAACTACAGGTAATGAGTGGAGGACAGAGGAGCCTCTTAAAGAAGAAGTTACAGGTCTGTGAGAGCCAGAAATCTTGATTGTTTGTAGGTGACCAACTACTTATTTTCCACCGTAATTTGCAAATAATTTCTTTAAAAATCAGACATTGTGATTTTCTAGATTTGTTTTCTCATTTTATCTCTCATAGTTAAGGTCTACCTATGATGTTAATTACAGGTCTCTCTCATCTTTTTAAGTGGGAGAACTTGCACAATTGGTGGCTGACTAAATACTTTTTTTCCCTGTAAGCTGTGTACCGGGGTGGGCTCCCCAGGATACAGCGAAGTCACAGACAAGGAAAGCAACTCCAACTCAGATTGGCAAAAACAAGATTTTACTAAGTACTTAACGTTTTTTGGAAGGAAATATCCGGTCAGGGTTGCGCTCCGACTCCCTCAAAGACCGACTGCCATAGGCGATCACCCTCTCATGTCCATCTTGAACCTTGGATAGCACAGCTCCCAGTCCATGTAGACTCCCATCAGTATATAATAAGAATGGGCTATCGAACTGGGCATATGCCAGGATCGGGGCCCGGGTCAGAGTCTCCTTCAACGCTTCAAAGGCTCCTTGCTGCCGTGGCCCCCACTTGATTCTTGGGCCCTCCTGCAGTGCCCCTCAGCAACTCATTTAGAGGGCCTGCCAGATGAGAGAACTTGGGAATAAACCTCCTGTAACACCCGGCCAGTCCGAGAAAGACCTGCACTTCCCGTAGGGTCTTTGGTTGGGGCCACTTCAGGATGGCTTCCACCTTGCTAGGGGCTGGCAGTACCCCTTCTGGAGTGACCACATGTCCTAGATACTCTATACGCTGCTGAAACAGTTGGCACTTCTTGGGCTTGATCTTTAGCCCATGGTCTCGCAGTCGTCCTAGGACCTGCCGCAGCTTTTGAAGATGGTCTTCGAATGAAGTTCCAAACACCACCATGTCATCCAGATATATCAACACTGACTCAAAGTTTAGGTCCCCCAGACAGTGCTCCATCAGACGCTGAAATGTTCCCGGAGCATTGGACAGACCAAACGGCATCCGGTTGAAATCATAGAGTCCCATGGGTAAGATGAAGGCTGTCTTCACCTTGTCTTTTTCGGCCACTGGCACCTGCCAATATCTGCTGGCCAGGTCAAGTGTGGAGAAATACTTGGCATGACCTAGGGAGGATAGTGACTCTTCGATCCATGCAAGAAGATAGGCATCCCGGACGGTCTGAGCATTCAGTTTCCGGTAATCCACACAGAACCGGAGACTCCCATCTTTCTTCCGCACCAGGACCACCGGTGCAGCCCATGGGCTTCTACTCTCCTGGATCACTTGATTCTCCAGCATGTTGGCCACCATATCTTTTACCTCCTGGTACATCTTGGGCGGGATTTGTCTGTACCGCTCCCAAATTGGTGCAGCATCGCCGGTAGGGATTTCGTGTTCAATGGCAGTAGTACACCCAAAGTAACATAGTAACATAGTAACATAGTTTATAAGGCCGAAAAAAAGACATCTGTCCATCCAGTTCGGCCTGTTTTCCTACAAGTTGATCCAGAGGAAGGCAAAAAACCCCTGTGAGGTAGAAGCCAATTTTCCCCACTTTAGGGAAAAAAATTCCTTCCCGACTCCAATCAGGCAATCAGAATTACTCCCTGGATCAACGACCCATCTCTAGTAACTATAACCTGTAATATTATTACACTCCAGAAATACATCCAGGCCCCTCTTGAACTCTTTTAGTGAACTTACCATCACCACCTCCTCAGGCAGAGAGTTCCATAGTCTCATTGCTCTTACCATAAAAAATCCTCTTTGATGTTTGTGTACAAACCTTCTTTCCTCCAGACGCAGAGGATGTCCCCTCGTCACAGTGACAGTCCTGGGGATAAATAGATCATGGGAGAGATCTCTGTACTGACCCCTGATATATTTATACATAGTTATTAAATCTCCCCTCAGTCGTCTTTTTTCTAAACTGAATAAGCCTAATTTTCTTAATCTTTCTGGGTACTGTAGTCCACCCATTCCAGTTATTACTTTAGTTGCCCTCCTCTGAACCCTCTCCAGCTCTGCCTTGTCTGCCTTGTTCACAGGAGCCCAGAACTGTACACAGTACTCCATGTGTGGTCTGACTAGTGATTTGTAAAGTGGCAGGACTATGTTCTCATCATGGGCATCTATGCCTCTTTTGATGCAACCCATTATCTTATTGGCCTTGGCAGCAGCTGTCTGACACTGGTTTCTACAGCTTAGTTTGCTGTTCACTAAAATTCCTAGTCTTCTTCATGTCTTGAGAACGCTTCCTGGTACTACCACAGGGTGTCTTCCAGAAGCTGCCCTGGGGTCAGGGACCGAAGATCCACTCCCATCAGAGACATGATCACTCAACCGTTCCACTCTGCCATTGGGGTCTCTCTTTGCTGGACCTTCACTGCATAGGTCTAAGCCGACCTCCCATCAGGCTGTAGTGTGAAGCTCTTCCATTGGAAGACGTCGCCCTCGGGTACATGGACTTCAGCCAGCAGGGTATTCCCAGGAACGATCAACTCACTGTCCAAGACATTGAGACAACGTATAGGCACGCACCCATCTTTCACAGTGGCGAGTGCTCGGGCTACCAGAGGGCGGGTCTGCGCTTCTCCCTGCAAAATAGGCTTGATGAGGACCTCCAGTCCATTCAGTGATTGCCCAGCCCCCACTGAAAGCAAAAAAAAATGTCTCCTGTCATGGCATAATCTTTACTGGAGCTCTCAGTGGTACTTTCACATGGCTAATAGAGCGTCCTGTCCTGATGCTCTTTTGCAAACTGCAGCTCCTCACCATCTGCTGTAGGACCTTCTGAGTTGGTCGGTGTGTGGTGGCCCGCTGCCAGTATTTAGGTCCTTCTTTGGCATAGAGGCGATGGTCTAGGTCTCTCAGCATATTCATGCCCAGCGTTACATCCAGTCCGCTTCTGGATGGATGATTTACTAACACGAGCCCCTTCTTGCCAATATCTTGTCCAAACAGTTGGACCTGCATCCAGACTATCCCTTGTACGTCCATCCAACCATTATTAGCAGCTGTCAGCCTGATGACACTTCAATCTTCTGGCTCCATCATGTGCCCAAAGTGTTTTTCAAAGAACTCTAGAGGCATCAGGGTGTACTCTGATCCAGTATCAACTAGGCAGCGTACCTTTTGGCCCTCCAGCTTGGCTTCCATAACGGGGCTGCTGGCGTACAGGTTGTGTTCATCACGTATGGGGCTTAGCTTTTGGTATACCGCCGCAGGACGCCCTGTTACTGCAGCGGTCGGAAGTTTAAAGCTGGCTGAGGCTCCATCTGTACCTGGCAGTCTCTGGCAATATGACTATACTGTTGGCATATCCAGCAGAGGGGTCCCCTTCTTCTCTGCATCGCAGATGAACCTCGGTTGGTGGGCCCTCCCATCCGGGGCACCCTCTGTGGAGGAGGGTAGGTAGATGTGACCATTTCCGGAGTCCTGGATGAGTCTGCTTTTATCTGGGACACTTCCAGGCGGAGCCCTCTCATTTCTGCCCATAGGGCCTGGACTACATCCTTCAATACCCAGTTGCCCTCCTGTCACTTGGGTGCTTATCACTACCTTCACATCGACAGCTGTGGGTTCTTCTTCCCTCTCTACAGCCTCCAGGTAAACATCGTAGAAGGTCAGGCTGGCGTTCGCCTGGGTCATCTCTTGCAGCTTATCCTGTAACAACTTGTTGGACAACCCTAGAATGAACTGGTCACGTAGTAGCCAGTCCACTCCCTTGAAGGCTCCCATAGCCTCTGGGTCTCGTCGCTGCACTTCATTCAGCATCTCCTGTAAGGCATTAGAGTATTGCACTAGAGTCTCGCCCTCTCGCTGTGACCGACTGAAGAAGCCACTTTGCAATTGCGCTACCTTGGTTCGCCCTACCTGAGATTCTTCCAGCAGGGAGAATATTTTTTCCAAACTGTCTCTTTCTGACTCGGGCCATACCATCACTGTCCGTCTAGGGTCACCTTCTAGGGCCCCCAATGCTATCTCAGCACGCAGCTCAGGAACCAGGTTACACAATTTGTATACTGCGCACCCTTTCTGTCCAGTCCTGCAACATCATATTTTTACCGTCAAATTTCGGCAGATGCTGCATCAGAGCCCCAGCTGATAAGAACCCTACTTGAGCTGACATGACACCTGGCTGTACAGGGACATCCTGGACTGGCACCACTGGCACCAGGGGATTATTTCCCGCCACATTCCCTTCCATAACGATCGCGGTATCCTGCCGACTACGCCAAGTTGTAAGCCGTGTACCGGGGTGGGCTCCCCAGGATAGAGCGAAGTCACAGACAAGGAAGGCAACTCCAACTCAGATTGGCAAAAACAAGATTTTACTAAGTACTTAACGTTTTTTAGGGTAAATCAAAATTTTTTATTTAAGAATAAAATGAACACAGGAAAAAGACGTACACAATGTTCATATGAATCATGAGCAAGATACATATAATTGTAGTATGGCACAGTTATAGGTCGATCTTGCAGGATGGATAAAGCAAAACAAACCAGACATGAGAAGACACGAAACACGACGAGACAAATAGACAAGACACCAGGGGGGGAATTTATCAAGCAGAGAAACCACCTCGTTCCGTATGTTGAAGGAATAGGGTTTAGACTAACCTAAATGACCCGCCATATATAATCACAATAATAGGCAGAAATAAAATAAAAATTATATGTAAACGTAGAAATAAAAGATAAAGCTAAGGGTATGCCCCCCCACCCAGCCAGGAATGATATGCAGAAGATTCCCTAAAATCCATCCAGGGAGCCCATCGGGTATTAAACTGATGGTATGTATTGGTCTCGGATGCGATCATGTTTTCCATTCTCATAATTCTATGCAACTCCTCCGCCCATGATACTCTAGTGAGTGATATGGTTTGCTTCCAGAAACGTGGTATAACCATTCTTAAAGCCATCACAAAACAGCCATACATACCCTTTTTGATCTTACGAATTGAGCCTGGAAACATGGACAATAGGGCCATCTCCATAGTTATCACCATAGAGGAGTGAAACAAACGATTATACAAATCGGTGATATCCACCCACAATTGATTGACAGACGTACATCCCCACCAAATATGTTCCATCGTTCCCACAGCACCTCCACATCTCCAGCACAGATCAGAACAGGTGGGGTACATCATATGCAATCTATGTGGGGTCATGTACCACCTGGATAAAATCTTGTAGCTGTTTTGTTGAATACCACAGGAGATGGAAAGCTTATGAGTAAAGATTAAGGCCTTGTCCCAATCCTCCTTAGAAAATGTACTGCCCTTAGACTTCTCCCAAGCCAGCATAAAGGGAGGGCGAGAGGCCTCGCCCCCTAGGAGCAACCCATACACCGCGGAGATTAAGTGTTGAGAAGGAGATCCAGTAATACAAATCTGTTCAAACGGATAAAGAGTTCTACTCAGAATAGATTTAGAGAAGGAAGCCCTCACCCAGCTGCTCAGTTGATTATACTCCAACCACGCTCCCCCCGGGACTGAACCCTCAGGGTAGAACGTTGGGAGAGGTTTAACTTCGCCCGCCTTGCAGAGTTGTGACAGATAGAGGCCAGAGGATCTAGATTGACCCAAAATCTCTCCTGCAGTAAGACCAGGAGCAAACTTCGGATTACTGAACAACGGTGTCATGGGTCCTCTGGGACCGAGTAAATTATGGGAGACTCTAAGTCTATCCCACAGTTTGACAAGGGAGCGAAGTAGAGGGGAAAGAAGAGATTGATCCCCCCTATCCCCTGGGTCAAGCCAAAACAAAGATTTTATTGGGATCAGAGAGATGGTGGCCTCCATCTGAACCCACAATTTAGAGGAAAGATGTAAATGAAGGTTTAGAATAGTGGTAAGAATGGTGGACCTATAATACAAAGAGAAATCGGGTAAGCCACATCCCCCCCTCTCTTTTTTGCGACATAAAATGGAATGACTAAGGCGATGACCAGTACTTCCCCATACAAATCTTGTCAAGATTTTTCTAAGGGATACAAAGAAACATCTGGGGATCTGGATCGGCAACGCCTGGGCCAAGTATAAGAATTTGGGTAGCAAATCCATCTTTATAGCATTAATCCTACCAAACCAAGAAATCGGAACCCCCGCCCATCTACCCAGGTCCCGTTCAACCCCCCTCAAAAAAGGACTAAAATTCAATCTGAAGGCATCCCTAGAGCTAGCGGGCAAATTAACCCCAAGGTATTTAATGAAGTCAGATCGCCATTTGAAAGGAAAGGACGCCCTCATATTAGAAGCCTCCATATCCGGGATATTGATGTTGATTTCTGGGTGTTCACTTTAAAGTTGCTTAAGATTCCATACTGGCGGAACTCCTCAAGAATGTTCGGTAGACTGATAAGCGGATGGGTAACGTAGATCAGAAGATCATCTGCAAATAATGCTAACTTATGTGTAGTGGTGCCTACCCTAATACCCTGTATAGATGGATTGGACCTCAAGGCCAGGGCCAGGACCTCCATCACCATAATATATAATAGAGGGGACAAGGGGCAAGCTTGACGGGTCCCATTCTGTATATTAAAGGAAGAAGACAGCTGCCCATTAACCCTAACTTGTGCTGAGGGATTATGATATAAAGAAAGGATTCGTCTAAGCATGATAGGGCCCAGCCCAATCCTCTCCAGCGTGGCCTCCAAGAAGTCCCACCCCAAATGCTTTTTCAGCATCGATGGTTAAAAGGCAAAGTGGAACTCCCCGGAGGCATGCGTGAGAAATCAGCGAGGTAGTCCTAATGATGTTATCCCTGGCTTCACGACCCGGCACAAAGCCCACCTGCTCCCCATGGATAAGATAAGGAACATGATCCCGCAGTCAGAGAGCCAAGATCTTGGCATATAATTTCAAATCTATATTAATCAAAGATATGGGCCTATAATTCCCACATTGTGTGATGTCCTTCCCTGGTTTGGGGATAACCGTGATGTGAGCTAATAGGGAATGTCTCGGGAAGTGTGCACCTTCAGAAACAGCTGTAAAAGCTGCCAGAATAACAGAAGCTAGCTCCTCACCGCACATTTTAAAAAATCTGGGAGTGAAGCCATCAGGCCCAGGACTTTTTCCGGTATTGAGACCCTTAATAACAAATTGAAGCTCCTGAATAGTGAACTCACTCTCCAAATGGTCCTTGACATCATGGGAAAGTCTAGGGATATCAAACCTAGAGAGATAATCTCTAATTCTAGACATCCTAGAAGGTTTCGACAAGGAGGCCTGAGGCCTTGATATTATAAAGGGCCTCATAATAGGTTCGGAATTCCGCCAGTATGGCCTCTATAGTGTGAACCAAGCCCCCAGAAGAAGAATTGAGAGACAAAATCCGGGACTGAGGCAGTCTAGGATGGAGCGCCCTGGACATCCATTTCCCACATTTATCTCCAAACTCAAAGAATCCTTTCTGTAATCTATCTCTAGCACTCAAGGATTTTCTGCCTAACGGTAGACATGTCTCCCTGGAGAGCAGGGGACGGAGCGGATTTGTTCCTAGACTCCAGGGATCCTAGGTGTTTCAAGAGGGAGCGTAACTTTTGGGTGCGTTCTTTACGGAGCCTGGATCCATGTGAGATAAAAACTCCCCTTAGGACACATTTCAATGCTTCCCATTTTAAAGTGGAGGGCGTAGTGTCATCCTGGTGATGTTCCTTAAACTCCGAAACAGCCTGACGCACCTCACTCATGCAGAGAGGGTCATTCAACAGGTTGTCATTCAACCTCCACGTGAAACCTCCAGAGATCCTAGATGACACTGGGCCCAGGGAGCACAGAACAGGGGCGTGGTCTGACCACAAAAATATGTCCATAGAACATTTAGGGGTACCCTCTAAAAGGGCATGGGAAACAAATAGGTGGTCAATTCTTGTATAGCTATTGTGAGCAGCTGAGTGAAAGCTATAATCCCTCACCCCTGGGTGTAAGATTCTCCAAATGTCAACCAACTCCATAGATGTAAGAAGCCTCCGCAGTGCACGGGTCGCGCCCCAGGAGACCGATGACCTACCGGAAGAGGAATCAACCAAAGGGTCGAGAACCATATTGAAGTCTCCTCCCAGGATGATCCGAGAGTCCTCAGCGAAGGATGCCAAGATCCGAAGAACTCGCATACCGAAAGCCACCTGATCCTGGTTGGGAAAGTACAAGTTAGCAATGGTATATATACGACCAGCAATTTCCACTTTAAGAAAAAGAAATCTACCCCCAGAATCCAACTGGGAGGAGAGGACTGTGGGGGAAACTGAATGGTGAAAACCCACAGACACACCTCTAGATTTTCCCTCGGGGTTCGCACAGTGAACCCACACAGGGTAAAGCTTATGTTCACATTTAGGGATACTATTGGTGCGAAAATGGGTTTCCTGTAAAAGTACCACATCAATTTTTTTCTGATACATATAACGAAAAATCTGCCTACGTTTTTCAGGTTTGTTCAAACCTTTAGCATTATAAGAGCAAACATTTAGGCTAGCCATGATCCATAAATGAAAAGCAAAAATATGATGTATACCATTGGAGATGTCCTCTAGCTAATATGGCAACACAAAAGGGGAAACACGCAGGAAACACAGACATACCACACAGAGACTCCAAAAAACACATAAACAACATGGAAACAAATAACTCAAACAGCATAACTGTTATTGTAATGAACAGTGATTGAGGCCCTAAGGCCAACACCAGAGCACCCATCCTCCACCTCTGGTTGCGACTCTGGGGGAGATGGAAGTCCACCACACGGGCACTCCGGCTACCCGCACCACATCGTATCAATAATGAAAATCAGGCTTAAGTTAGCCCTAAAAAAAAAAAAAAACTGTGAAGAACACACTGACCGAACATGTTAAGGCCACCTAGAGACCTCTCTATAAAAGCAACAGGGGCAGCAAAGCCCACTAATATGGATCAGAACCAAAAAGGGGGCAACGAAAAGAGCAACAAGGAATATACTCAAGAGTCTCAAGTAGCCGAAGCCTGGGACTGTAGACGACCCTTCTGGCGAGAGGAAGAAGCCTGGACTTTTCGCCAAGTCTCCCTACCAGGAGCGGCAGGAGCGGCTGGAGATTGAGGCCAATCTGGCAGAGTCACCTTGGGTAAGTCCAGAGTATCCAAGAAAGATGAAAGATCCTCTGGGGTCCGGAAGCTTGCTGATTTCCCTTCATGAGACACCCGTAGATGAAAGGGAAAGCCCCATCTATATGAGATACCTTTGTCACGGAGGACCTGTAGCAGAGGGCGCAGGGCCCTTCTGAGTTGGAGGGTGCGTCTGGACAGATCTGCCATGATGGCAACTCGATAACCATTCAGTGTCAGTTCCTCATGCTCCCTAGCTGCCCTCATAACAGCCTCCTTTTCAGTGAAATAGTGAACTCGACACACCACGTCTCTCGGCCTATTAGGATCCGAAGATTTAGGTCCCAGTGACCTGTGAATGCGGTCCAGAAGAATATTATCTTTGGCCCCTTCACCCAGAATAGCTCTAAACAGTTTCTGCATGGCCGGTTCAAGTTCCGCCGGAGCTATGGATTACGGAATGCCGCGGATCCTGAGATTATTACGGCGGTGTCTATTTTCAATATCATCAAGGTGGGCCTCCAAGGCTGAAATCTGCTCAGAATGTTCCCGAAGGGCCTGGGCATGGGACTCCAGGTGAGTAAAGACAGTCTCCTGTGCTTCCTCAACATCGACCACTCTCTGGCCTAGGTGCATCATGGACTCCTTAACAGCCTCCCACTCCTCTCTATGCGTGGCTTCCAGCCGCTGGATAAGGGTTTCCAACTCACTTTTGGTGGGGATAGCTCTAAGATGATCCTTCCAGCTCCACATAGCTTCCTCATCTTGGCTCGCTGGCGTCCTGGATGGTGAGTTGGGCCCCGAAGTAATCTCTGGCGGGAAATCATCAGACAAGCTGCGTGGGCTGGTCTGGGAGCTCGGCGCCATCTTGCTTCCGTCGGCCCCTCTAGCGGGCAGGGAACCCGGCTGAAAAAATCGCTCAATACTGGAAGCCTCCAGTTCTCCCACGGAGACAGATAGGGCAGGCTTGGTCTGCTTCTTACCCTTGACCATTCTGAGTCAGTCTGGAGTCACTTAGATAGAGTTTTAGGGCTCTTTTGTGAGGTAGGGCAGCCGGAGCTCAGCAAGCGTGCTGTTCACCGCGCCATAGACAAGCCACGCCCCCCTACTTAACGTTTTTTGGAAGGAAATATCCCAAACATATATACATACACTCAGCCAAAAACTGAGACTCTTGTGTTACACAGCACGGCGCCCTCAAGTGTGCGCTCCAGGCTCTTCACAGTTTTGCCTATCTGCAGGTTACACTAACCCAGCCGCTGCACCTTCTAATTTACAAACTTAACCAATCAACACTAAACCCCCAGAGAGAGTATAACCGGTTATTTGCAACAGTAAACCCACCTCTGTAGCAAGGTAGCTTGCAGCCTACAAACCACCTGTCTAATCTCCAGGCTTTTACACAGTAACTACTGAATTGGCGCCAATAGCATATGCGGTGCGTGCACGGTTACCCACTGTATAAGCACAGTGGGCCTCAGTTCTTTCACTGACCCAGGTCTGTTGGGTACCTTAACCTTCAGAAGTGACTTGTAGAGGATCTCATCCAGCAACCACGTGGTCTCACTGATGCTGCCACTTGTCCTCTCAGCAGGGCTCCTGATGGTAATTCTCCCCTTCAGATCTGTAACACTGCAACAGTCTCTGATCCAGGTCTCCTTGTAGAGTCTTGCTCCCTTAGGGAATAGTCTCACTTGTGGATTACACTGGAAAGCTCAGTGAGTAGTTCCTTCTCCTCTGGCTCTCTGGAGCACACTGCCAATATGGCTGCCACAAACTCCTCCTGTCGGAAACTCCACCTCCGCAGAACAGGGTCTCTTTGTCATTGCTCCAGGGAGCTACAGTTTTTTCTGTGGTAAACAGTGACATCTTGTGGCCAAACAATGAAATGTCAGTCAATAAGAATTATAATTACAGTAACAGGTGCATTCACAAAATGGAGGCTGTTCCACCATCTTACATCCCCACTGTATATCAGGAAATCAAAGTATACCACCAATGAAAGGCTAAGACACCTCGTTTACCAAGCTTTTATGAGAATTTTTACATACTGTAGCACCAGAACTACTTTCTGCAACTGTTAAATACCTTGCTGTGTAAAATTGGTGGTGATACCTATTAAAATTTACAATTAGGAAGTCTGGTCTAGGGTCTTAAAAAAACACCTTATAGAACATTCATGTTACCATCATAAAAATAACTCATTATGTCACATTTTTGTTTCTGGCAGTGAATTCAGTTGCATATACTGTAGCTGACTATTCGCAGAGTTTCCTCCCTGAAGCCCTAAAGCCATTTTCTATATTTATGGAAATCACATATATATTTCACCGTCTCTTTATATTTTATGTATTATGTTGATATTGTTTAAGAAGACATGTTTCTTATATTTTCTCTCATTGATGTAGAAATATTATTTGTAGTTGTATGCAACAGTACAGTTGGGGACATTTATTTAAAGTGTTGCAAAGAAAATGTGGAGCTATGGTCTATAGCAGCCAATCAATTCTAGCTCACATTTTAAGAGGCCCTTTTGCAAATTTTAGAAGTAATTTAATTGGTTGCAATGCAATGTACAAGTCTTCTATTACTTCTTGTTAGAAGTTTTTAGAACCTTCCCACACTGTATAGTACAGTACTGCAAGTCCCTAAATGTATCAATAATAGTAATGATTCTCATTAGTTCTCAGTCAAGCTAGCATTTTTGTGCACAGATATTGGGTTGGATTATATATGTTGTGATCTGTGGGTATTATAAATTGATCTAAATGGGTTGTCATTATCAGGCATTTCTTTCAGACTTCTTTGGTCTTTTACACAGTCTTATTTTTTGTCATTTTAATGCGCATAAAAACTGCATTTTAAGACATCAATGTTTTTATATGTATTTTAGATACATTTATGGTGTTTCTTGGTGGCTTTTTAATTTATTATTTTGCACACGCATTATTCAAGTCCTATAAAGAAGACTGCTGGAAAAACAGCAGAAAAGAATCAGAACATGCAGCAAGAAACCATAATACATTGGCCCAGATTCACTATTTACTCTGAACATCATTTTTTTCTACAATTTTCATACATTTTAATGAGGAGGTACCACTTGGAACCGAACCCGCTCCGTACAGTATTAGAGCGAAGTATTATGCGAATGAAACATTCCGAAGTCAAATCGCTTATCCCTAGTGATATCACACAGTGTGCTGTGATATCCAACCCGCATCTTTTGAATGAATATGTCTGCATCCATTCTGAAAAATTGTGGAACGGATACCCTAGGACAGTACCATAGACCCTATTAGATGTCATATCATACTTTCTAAATCATCCATGTGTTTCTGTTAGCTGTAGATTCTGTCATATAAGAACTAAGGTACTAGTCAAGTTTATTATGCACAGGGACATGCCAGTGTCCATATTGAATAAAATTCAGAACAAAAATTCACTGCATTCTGACCAGGCTGCAGAATTAGTTGTAACTGCATCATAACAAAATATGGACAGTCCACTTACAGACAAGTACACTGTGGAATGCCAATGTGAATAGGGCCCTCTCATTTGGCTGAGTCTATTGTTGAACTTCATGCTGAACCTCCGACCTTTACTTTTCAGGAACACAATAGCCTTTGATATTAGATGGTGGGAAAGGGACTCAGAGTCTCATTTCACATTCAGCTGCAATTCATCAGCTTGGCTGGGACTTCTAGCAGTTTTAATGACTGCTGCGATTGATGTTTGAATCAATTTGTGATGGTGACCGCATGGCTGGATCTGGACTGTAACAACCCTGGATTACAACAGGCAGAGAGGGCACCGTTATTCAAATGTGCTTGTGGGTTTTTTCATTACGCAGCTCCGAAAGAGGGGAACAAAAGTCTGGAGGCTCGTAAAACAGTATGGAGGCAGTTATATTAACTTTACTTAAATTCTCATTAATAGTCTATATAAATGAATCAAGCTGGTAAAATAAATATTTTGTCAACAAGATTACAAAGAAAACACTATAAAAAATCTTATATAATGGTGTAGTAAGCATATTGTCTAGAATGGGTTAAGATGGCAAGTCTCACAAAGCAAATAGGCAATGTAAGCATTGTATAAAGCAAGGCAAAAGAAAGCAGAGCAAACGGTCTTGCAGAAAGGCCCCGAGTTAAGCCTTAGGCCTCATGCACACAGCCTTTGCTCGGCTGTTCAGTGCATTGGGGACCGCAATTTGCAGTCCCCAATGCATGGGCAAAATCCATGCGGATTCCACAGACGGATACAGACCCATTCAACTTGAATGGGTCCATGATCCATCCGCACCACAAAAAAATAGAACATGTTCTATTTTTTTGCAGTGGGGAGGTGCGTTCCACACCTTCTAGATTGTGAACCCATTCAAGTGAATGGGTCGCATCCGTGATGCTGTGTGCATGAGCCCTTATTCTCACGGTCATTGTTTGGACAGTGATTTCCGGTGTCCGCAGCACGGGCCCAGCCGGCACACGTCCGTGTGCATGTGGCCTTAGGCTTTATTCACACATCAGTGTTTGGTCAGTCTCTGGTCTTTTCATCAGTGATTGTGAGCCAAAACCAGGTGTGGGTCAAAAACAAATCTTTCAATTATACTGTGCCTTATTTCTCTATAGGCTCTGCTTCTGCTTTTGGCTCACAATCACTAATGGAAATCACAACTCAAACACTGACCAAACACTGCTTGAAAGCGGCCCTAGAGCCTATGCACAAAAATGTATTACAAAAAATATGGATCGGATGTGGACCAATTCACTTCAATGGGCTGCATTGTCCTACTCTATTAAGGGCTGCACGTTCCCTTCTGCAAAATGCGGTCAATATCTGTGTTTTGCGAATCCACTTTTCGAATCACATTTGTGGAATGCAAAACAGGTAACAGCCGTGGGCATGAGCTCTTAGGCTGTTTACACAGTGTAGTTTAGATGTATTTTTGTGCATGCAATTTTCTGAACTGAACTGAACTTCTTATTCTCCTTTAACACATTTTAAAGAGTTCCTCTCTGCAGTTCTATGTCCTATCCCTTGCATATGCCTTCTTTAGTGTATGTCATATATTGTCATAGAGTATCTCTGGGACCCCTGCCAATTAAAGCTTCTTTCACATTAGCGTTAGGCTTGTCCAGCAAGTTGTTTCGGCAGAGGAACACGTACTAACATTTGCACACTTGTGCTGAAAGAAGCCTTACCCAATAACGGTGCCTTCACACATGGCAGATTTTGTGGCAGATTCTGCAACTGAAAATCAGTTCCATTCATTTGAATGGAGCAGCAAGCACATGGATTTCTGCAAGCTCCATTAAGGTGAATGGAATTGATTTTCAATTGCAGAATTTTCTGCCGCAAATTCTGCCTCATGTGAAGGTGCCCTAAAGGGCTGTGCCACTCCTGTGATCTTTGCATACTTTTCATTGTTTCAGTAGGCACACAGGCTTGTGCTTGTGCTACTGCAGGCACCAACACAGGTATGGCTTGTAACTAGAGATGAACAATTTTGTTTAAATTTGTTTCAAGTCAGATTCGCATGAATCGGATGTCAGATTGAGTTTGGGTCTAAATAAATTTGACACGAATCAAAATGCCCCAATTCCACGGGAAAGTTATGTGTGACACTCTGAGGCCTTCTAGCACCGCATCCAACACCTTTCAAGCTTTTTAACACCAGGACTACATTAGAAATGTCAAAATGACAGCAAAATGTATTTCTCTTGGTAAAGGAATGGTAGCCGGTGGTAAAAAAAAAAAAAAAAAAACAGCCTGTTTAAAAATGGATTGCACTGCCAGACTTTTTTATGCTTTTTAATATAAAAAATGGTCCAAAAATCATCACTGATTGTGGAGTAATAACAGGTTTTTGTGTTGGATACATATATACTCCACTGTAAGGGCCCATTCCGATGGCCATATGAATGGGTCCGCACCATTTCGCAAAATATTTTAAAAAAAGATCAGTTGGACAGAGACCAGACAGACAGTCTAAGGATAGGTCAAGGTATGAAAATCCTGGAAAACCCCTAAAGAAAAGAATGGAGCTCCATCTTATTCATGTGACACGATGAACCTATCATGCATGTTTTGATAATTATTGTTCTAGCCAATTCACTGTTAACTTTTTTTTTAGTACTTTCTGTACGCAAACAAAGTACAACAAAAAAATCTGAAGAATGACAACACTACTGTATTATGCTTGTTGAAAATGCTTTAATAAAAAGACAATTGAACAAAAAAAGTAAAGAATGGAGCTCAATGGCTTTTGTCACACTGTGCCATGTGTTATCAGAGTCGGCTGCATCTGTATGTGGATGGATACTTGTTATCTTGAACAATCTTCAACAATCAATGATTGACTTCCTACATCAATTGTGAGAATACAATTTCTTTTGTCTCCATCAAGTAATGTAGTGCAATCATTATAGTCACATAGAAATAATCATAGACATGATTAAGTTATGTAACCCAACTCTAAGGCTAGTTTCACGCTAGCATAAAATCATCTAGCAGGCTGTTCTGGCAGAGGAACAGCCTGCCAGATTTCATACTTTCTGGCATAGCTGGATACTACCTTTCTCCGCTGGACCCTATTTACTATAATGAGACCAGGCAGGGATCTGACCTATTTCCGGCATTAGTGCCGGAAGTTAATGGGCTCCGGTGGTGCAGACAGTATCTGGCAATGCTGAATACGATGAATTTCGGCCTGCGGAAATAGCCTGCTGGATGATTTTCATATCTAGTATGAAACTAGCCTAATTTATTGCTTCCCGTATTGCTTTTTTGGCTACTGGATGCCTTTTGGCAGGGAATTACTTCATTGCTTTGCTTGTTCATAGAAATTGATTTCACTGTAGATCTTACTTTCGAGCTTCACTTATCTTCCGGAGTGTGGTGATCCCAGGAGGCTTTCACGAACAAATTATCTCTCTACAATCGTTTTTGCTGAAGCAGCTCTTGTTCATCATTGTGTACCCTTAGCACTAAGTACAGGAATTGATAGAGACTGAAAAGTTAGGGATTGTGTCTTTGTAAAATTTGTGCTTGAGTGCTATGAAGGAAAATAATGCTAAGTTTGTATGCCATGAAACCATTCACCTAAATGTTTTCACATAGATGTCACCAGATTAACCCTTTCACTCCCGGAGGTTTTTTGGTTATGCATTTTCGTTTTGCGCTCCCTGCCTTCAAACAGCCATAACTCTTTTATTTTTCTGTTCACATAGCTGTATGAGGGTTTGTTTTTTGCGGGACAAGTTGTACTTTCCAACACCATCATTTAATATTGCATATGGTGTAGTGGGAAGCGGGGAAAAAATTCCAAATCAGGTGAAATTACAAAAAAAACGCTATTCCGCTACAGTTCTACGGGTTTCTTTACAGCGGTCGATGTGCATTAAAACTGACCCATTACTTTCATTCTACTGGTCAGTACGAATCCGGCAATACCTAATATGTATAGTTTTTCCTGCGTTTTGATAGTGATAAAATAATTAGAAAGTTGCCCTTTTTTTTTTTTTTCCTTGTCATATCTTGACCCCTATAACTTTTTGGTATTTATGTGTACAGAGCTGTATGGGGGCTCATTTTTGCGGGGTGATCTGAAGTTTTTATTGATAACATTCTGGGGTGTGTATGACTTTTTGATCACTTTTTAATTTTTTTTAGAAAAAAAAAGCGACAAAAAACGGCAAATCGCCATTTGGACGCTTTTTTCCGCCACACAATTGGCCGTATTGGAATTTTTTTTTATATTTTAAAAGTACAGGCGTTTTTGGTCACGGTGATACCCATGATGTCTATATTTATTGTTATTTAGGTATTTATTTTTTAATTATACAGAAAGGGGGGTGATTTGAACTTTTATATCTTTTTTATTTTTTAGATATTTTTTAACATTTTTGTTTAATTTTTTTTTTGACTATTTGAAAGGTCAAATATGAGCTAATATATTGTGGCTTTTTTTTTCTTTATGAGCAATCAGGGATTTTCTAGACTCAGATAAATCCAAGAATTGCTCATCTCTTATCCTGGCCTGCCATCTAGTGGCCAGAATAAGAATTGCACTTTGAAAACTGTAATCCTCACCAGCAAGGATTACAGTTTTCATATGGTGTACAGACACCCTGATTGGCCACACGGGGTGTCTGTACACCACCCGGAAGCGAACGCTTCCGGGTTCAGACGCAACTAGATGCCGTGATCACGTGTGATCACGGCATCTAACCGCCCAGCAAGACGCCGCCGATCAAGTAAGTAGCGGCAAGTCTCTGCTGTTAGAAACAGCAGAGACTTGCCGGCCATGACGCCCGCCGCACTTGCGAGCGGGCGCCATGTGCCCGCATCGCCCCAGCGCCGTACATGTAAGTGGGAGTGTAAGGGTTAAAATCAAATAGCTGTAAATATATTTGGGGGGGGAGGTTATCATTTTCTCGATGCCTGTTTTCTGGCGTTAAAAAGTGGCAAAACTCGGTCTTGCGACTTTTTAAATACCATTGAGACTTTTTAGTTACAGCTGGCATTTTTACGCCACCCTTGCCAGTTTCTAAAAAGGGGAGATGGCAAGTTGGGGTGTGGATGTCTTTATCATTATTTACACCAGAAACCGATGTAAATAATGACTGAAATCTACTCCAGCTATGAGCATAAAAGATTTCCTTCTGGCACACGTACTGCCAGAGGAGGCATATTATTTATAAAGAAGCTTGCATCTTGTCATAAATCGGTGGTGTAGGCCCTATCAAGAATGATGTAGTACACGCCGGTCTTGATAAATCCATTCCTTAGTTTTTAGTCACCAGTGAATAGCATTTAATAAAACGGTAGGGGAACCTTTTTTTTATTTTTGCCCAAAAAATCATTCATAACGTTAAATGATCAACTCCTCACATAAAAAGCTCAGAAAATGTCATGGTTTTCATGTCCAAAATTGATCATTAAAGGGATGTTTTATGGACATTTTTTATTAATTAGTTAAACAATAGATACTAGTTTCAAGGTCCTAACTGAGGAATAAAAATATAACAAAAGCTCAAAAAGTGATGACTCCATGTGCCTAAAATGCCAGGGCTTGAGTGTCTCCCTGCTGTTATGCGGTCAGTTACTAAAAGAGTAAGGGTGCATTCACATCACCGTTAGGGCTTCCGTTCAGGCTTTCCGTTATAACAGTTGGAAAGAAACGGAATCCCTAGGACGGACATCAAAACGGACACCTTTAAGTTCCGTTGATCCGTCATAATAGAATATGGCCCTGCATAACTGTCTGGCATGAAGTGGAATAAAGTCGATCCGTTAGGAATTTCAGAAAAAACGGAATTTGATGTCACCGTTTCTTTCCGTTAAACGCCAAATTTCCTCATGCTTTGTGATAGCGAATCGATTTTCCCTGAATGGTTGTATAAAATGAAATCATACTTACATAATCTGTTTGACCGCAAAGAGCTGACCGCCGCCATCTTTATTGGAGGTCCCGTTCGAAATCCTGTGCGTGGTGACGTATGGCGCCACCACGTCGGCCAACATGATGACGTCATCATGGGCCGCAAGAGCTTCAATCTAAATGGCAGCGGTTGACTCTTTGCAATCAAATGGGTGAGGGTAAGTATGATTTTATAACTTTTTTTTTAATTTTACACTGTAATATAGCATTCAGCTATGAACATAGCATCTGAGGGGTACAATGATGGGGGCAGTGCAATCGTCACTCCATATCATTGCACCCAATACTTACAAAGAAATGCGCTTTTTGATTAAGTAATTCGTCACAAAGCAAATTCTTTTGTAAAATTCGTCAACAAGGCCAAATTGAATTTTTCAATATTTCGCTCATCACTTGTAAACATTGGCAAAGTCAAATGCACAGTGAACATGATGAATTGAGAACTGGAAAAAGCCACTTATCCATCGTTTAAAGGGGTTCTCCGGGAATTAAGAAAATGAAAATACTTAAATATTACTTTATTATAAATATATTCCCAAATACATTTCATTAGTTGTAACGGCTCGTTTTGTCTAGGGAGCAATCATTAGGAGAAATAAAATGGCTTCCGACCTATTAGTACACTCAAAACCTGTCCTAATCACACAGGAGGACAAGTTACTTCACACACTGCTAAAGAGCTGCCTCGTCCTCCTCTCCTACTTGTTAGGGATTATGATCCTGAATACAGTTGATAAGATCTTAAGCTGAATCTCTGTGAGAATGGAGTTCATGAGGAGACATGAAGTACAGAGAGGATGGACAGGACAGACAGTGGTGATGTGGGGCTGTGGTAATGGAGACTGCATACAAGTGCTGCTAATAAGCCACCCCCACCCTCCTCTCTGTACAATATCAGGAACAAGTAGGAACACTCATTCCCGATAACCAGCACATATAATTGTGCCACTGACGAACGAGCAAATGCTTGTTTGTCAGATGATTTGCTTTCCAAGGATGAAAGATGCTCAATTGTCTTCAGTACATCTTCTTGTCTCATCAGTCATGTGCTGCTGATAATCAGTGGAAATAGAATGAGGGAGGATTGACAGTGTTATAGATCCACGCAAATGAAAGCAGATGGATGTGTTTATCGTTGATCGGTGCTTGACCTGTCCACATTTTGTCCATTCTAGTAGGGCCCGTAGACTTTCTTTGAAGAATACTTCTGATAGCAGATCCTGTAAAGGTCAGTCTGAGATCAAGAGCTATCCATGTTTTCTAAATTTTTTTGTTGCCTAGGACTGCATGTGAATGGGTCCATCAATTTCTGTAATAAAGAAATAGTCTCAATGTTAGTCTTTAGGGTAGATTTATCAAAACTAGTATAAATTAAAACTGTCTTTGTTACTAATAGCAACCAATCACATTCCACCTTTCATTTTTCAGAGCTCCTTTGGAAAATGAAAAGTGCAATGTGATTGGTTGCTATGGGCAACTAAGCCAGTTTTCCCATACACCAGTTTTGATAAATCTCCTCCTTTGTCTTCAAATTCTGTCATCAAGCCCTGACCTAACAGCTTCTATGGATACAAGGGATACATGAAGAATAGTGATGAGCGAAGTATTGAAAAATTCAATTTGGCTGCTTTGCCGAATTTACAAAAAGATTTGCTTTGTGGCGAATTACTTCATCACCAAGCTCATTTCTTTGTAAGTAATGGGTGCAATGACAGGGAGCGGTAATTACGCCACTCCCCATCATAGTACCCCTCAGATACCACTTTCATAGCTGATCGCTGCATCTGACATTGATATTACAGTGTAAAATTTTTAAAAAATGTATAAAATCATACTTACCTCATACTTACCATATGATCTTGAAGAGCCATCTGCCGCCATCTTGATCGAAGATCTAACACAAAATCTTGCTTGCCTGTGATGACGTCATACGTCACCGTGCACAGGATTTAGTGCGAAGATATTCAATCAAGATGGCGGCCATTCAGGGAACATTGATTTGTTACCACGAAGCACAAGGTAATTCGGCATCGCAGGGAATCGAGTTTTCCCTGAAATTCGGATCAAATTCCACTCTGTGGAGTTCGATTTGCTCAACCCTTATCAAGAATCAAGTGTGTACCTATGGGGGTGCAGGGGCAGCAGACACTCCTTGCTGTAATATCACATAAGTATTACCTGTACTATAAATGACACATAGTCAGTGGAAGCTGATATGGGGGAGATTTATCAAAAGTGATGGAAAGGAAAACTATCTCAGTTGTTCATAGCAACCAATCAGATTCCACCTTTCATTTTCCAAGGGAGCTCTGAAAAATAAAAGGTGGAATCTGATTGGTTGCTATGTGCAACTAAGCCAGTTTTCCTTTTCACCAGTTTTGATAAATCTCCCCAAGTATGTATATTCATATATCCAAATTCAGGAGTTCAAGGCTCCCTGCTCACACCTGCCTTCGATTAACAGTTCTTTTCCCAACTGAATCAGCAGCAGGTGGGTGGGGAAAGCCAGGAGCTCATGAATATTCAGGACTCATATAATGCGCTGGAGCTGTTCAATACAAGATTTTAGCAAAACAGATGAATCAATTAAAGAAAGTGCCCCAGCTTTTTGTTACGGGGATCTGTCACCAGAAAACTATTGACAGATTTGAAAAGTGGTGAGGGTCACCATATATCTCAAAAAATAATGTATTTGCCATGACGTGACTTTTTAAGCCAAAAAACAGACATATTTTCTTTTTTATAAATGTCCCCTAATTATTTTTCAGATCCTCTACATTAGACGTTATTAAAATATTATGTGGGTGGCACCAACTGTATTGTCATCGCGCCTGTGTTGTGGACCACAAATAGCAGTAGGCAAAATATGGGCATCAGCTATGTGAACTCCGTATTACATTGTAGACTCTTGAATGTGTCTGTGATCCGCAAGATACGGCAAAAGATAGGACATATCCTATCTTTTGAAGTGTGGAGGCACGGACCCATAAGCCCATAGAAGGGATTCTGAGTGTTTCCGTGGGCTTCCAATCTGTGCCTCCGAGCCACAAAAGATGGGACATGTCTTATCTTTTGCCGTATCTTGCAGATCGCTGACCTATTCAAGTCAATGGGATGCGGAGTTCATGCTGTCGGTGCCAGTTTTTTGCAGACCCGTTATTGGCGTCCATACAGTCATGTGAAAGGTCTTTTGATCTAAGGTTTTGATGGGCACAACGTTGGGATTTGGGGCATGTGGAAATATTTTTGAAACATGTAGATACATTTTTAGTGCAAACTAAGCCACCTAATAGGCGGTTTAAACTAGACTAGGTAGGCCAAAGATGTACCAGATCCAAAATTATAATCCAGCATTAGCAACTGTGATACATTTGGCATATTTTAAAACCATCTTGTCTACAATTACTTTGTCTACAAAGTAGGATTTGTAAATCTGGGCCACCATGTCCATACAAGTAGGTATCATACATGTAAATAATGAACACACATCGCTTTTAGCACAAGCAGTGAACTTTATCATATACAGAACATCTTTGGTATACAATAAATAGAAATCTAAAAATTCTTAAAGGGGTTGGCCACATTGTTAGCACTTATTAAAACTCTAAAGAAAGCAGGGAGACAATAAACTTCCTAATATATCTTCTGCAGCAAATCTGCCTGGTTTCCTTGCTATTGGAGGCCACTCCCCTCAGTCCTGCTCTCATAGCTGCTTGTCTCGTCAATGCCTGCGCCTGCACTAGTCCATGGAAGGAGTGTGCTGCTCCTGGGTCCTAAAGGCACCCTGCTTGTGTCAGAGAAGTTTCCTTCTGCTGTGACTGCAGTCCTGACTATACAGGGCTGAAGGGGCTTAGCAGAGAAACTTGTTAGAAGCTGAAATAAAGAAACTTTGCAAGAGGAAGAGAGACTGAGGAGAAGCTGTGATGGAACTCACTGACTGCAGTGATGTAGCAGAGCCAGGAAGGTGCTGTGGATAACCCAGTGTGAGCAATCCTAGTGTCTGTCCTGTCTATGACCTCTCTGCAATGTGATCTTATCACAGACATGTTTATTACAGCCAGACCAACAGGTCAGGAGCTTTAACCCCTTCTGAGCTGTCAGTATGTCTGAGGTCAGTGATATCAGCAGCAGTCACTGATGTCATCTGTAAATATGTGCCCTCTCCTTCCTGCACACTGTATATAGTGATATATGATGCCCCCAATACAGTGATATGTGATCACCACTTTATACTGTATATGATGATGTGTGACCCCCTGTATACAGTAATAGTTGACCTAACCACCACCACCATACACTGTATATACTGATGTGTGACCCCCCCACCACTGCATACAGAGATCTGTGAACCCCTGTACAGTGACCCCCTTTATACTGTATATACAGATGTGTGACCCCCTGTACATTATATATAATGATGTGTGACCCCCTGTACACTGTATATAGTGATGTGTGACCCCCTGTACATTATATATAGTGCCATGTGACCCCTGTACATTATATATAGTGATGTGTGAACTCCTGTACATTATATACAGTGATGTGTGACCCCCCCTGTACATTATATATAGTGATGTATGAACTCCTGTACATTATATATAGTGATGTGTGACCCCCTTGACAATGTATATAGTGATGTGTGACCCCCTGTACATTATATATAGTGCCATGTGACCCCCTATACATTATATATAGTGATGTGTGAATTCCTGTACATTATATATAGTGATGTGTGACCCCCTGTACTTTATATATAGTGACTTGTGACCCCCCTGTACGTTATATATCGCTGCTATTTGACTACACTCATTTTCCCTTTTTTCCCAGATGAAGGGTAGTCATATATTCATAGATGATTGATGGGCTGTCAGCTGGGAGCAGGTCGTATGATGATAGACAGGAGGCTCCTCTGTATGTCAGCAGATCGATTTGTGCAGTCCGTGCACCTAAACAGAAATCCATGACAGCTCAGAGCTGCCATAGATTTCTGGCTTCATTTGAGTCAGAAAACTGGTGAAAATGAACATAAATTTGTTGGGGTGACTGGTCATGCCCTGTCTCTGCCATTGTCACGCCCTTTAAAAAAAAAAAAAAAGCGCAGTTAAAAATTTGCAAACACATAGAGGGAGATTTATTAAAACTGCTGTAAAGGAAAACTGGCTTAGTTGCCCATAGCAACCAATCAGATTCCACCTCTCATTTTCCAAAGGAGCTTTGAAAAATGAAAGGTGGAATCTGATTGGTTGCTATGGGCAACCAAGCCAGTCCACCTTTACACCAGTTTTGATAAATCTGTCCCGTAGTTTGCAACTTTTTAACGCCACTTTTTAGGAACAAGGGAAATGATAACTCCCCCCCTCATTCTGTTTTTGGCTTACATCCAGTGGCACAACTAGAAATGACTGGGCCCCACAGCAAATTTACTGTTGGGACTGGGGCTGTACAACAGTTATTCACTGATAATTGGGTTATTGATATTATCTAAGGGGCTCTTGTCTCTATGGGAACACAGGTGGGCGGGGAGGTCATGTGACTGCTCCTCTAGACATGCTTGCTGCATTGCATGCTGGAATTTTTACTTTCACTTTGCAGCTGCTCCTCCCACACAGCCTGTCTGAGGGAGCTCCTCCAGGGAAGTGTGTCATGGTGAACAGGTTAGATAAATGACATACAGCCAGTACATGTCACCTGAGAAATACTTCATAGTGTTGGCTATTGTCTGGGGGAACTTTGGATTTTTGATACTTAGGGTGGCCAACCCCTTTAAGGTTAACTTGCCAAAAAAAGCTAAATATTTAGTTATACAAAATAATTATTCAAAGGAACGCATTTCTGGAATGTTATTGTACAAAGTCTTACATTATGTTATTATAGAGCCACTGAGGTGAAGAACAGTTTGAAGCCATAAGGGCAAAATATGGAAAGCAGAGATGAGTTCACACCTCATGTAATATTTTCTTTTAAATAAATAATGCCTGTGGCTTAGGAATTACAAAAAAAAACAAGTGTCCCCTTCCAAGAAGAGAACTTATACTTGACTTTTTGAACTTGTATTCATACTTCCTTTTTACATATTGCTAAAATCAGACGCATCATATAGTATTACATGGGATTGAATGCTGACTATCTGTATTTGGTTTATTTTTTTAATCTTCTATATCATTGGTATTTTCATCATTGCTCTAAAAATAAATGTTGACATTGTGGATTACATGAGATCCAGCTGTGCTCTCTACATACATTTATATTATTGTAACATTTTATATAAACACTTGGAATAACCTCTGGAAAAGGAATATTATATTGGAAAATTAATTTTCTTCATTTGTATATTTATACAAAATTGTAGTCTTTGTTTCACATATTCAAGAAATGAAATAACACAACTTGTATCACTATGATGTTCCTGAAGGATATAAAATATGAGGGAAATTATAAAACGGTAGTTGGAATTCTGCAGTTTGTCATTCGCTCCCTATAACTACAGGTAACAGCATCATAAAGCATTTGCTCTGGACAAGCTTCTTATCTGCCCTCTCAGTGGTGGCCACATACTGTATGTGGTCTTGAGGGCCCTTCAGTTTATTCTTGCCCCTTACAGTTGTGGGACAGGGAACTAAATCAGTGCGGTGGAACTTTCATTGCCAAGATAAGTGAGGGTTTGACCCCACTAATCATACCATGATGGCATATCCTAGCAATGTGCCACATTAGGAATAACAAGAATAAGAGAAATTATGTATGGGTTATGACAACCATAGTGCAGGACCTCAGCAAGCAGGTGGCAAGAGCTACCTGCAAAAACACATCCATACATCTCCTGATTTGTAGGACCATATAAATGTGGCATGAGATAGTTAATAACTGGACAATGAGAAGTTCTATATTTTATCCCAAATACTCCAAGGAGGTAAAAGAATTTATGGTAAAAACCGTGGTAGCCAAAAAAGTGTATGGGGCTAATAGCAGCATGCCAGAATTTTGGAGCACCTCTTTTTAGACACATTTATCATTCAAATCACTCTGCCCCCATCAATGAACCCCTCAGATGTCGCATTCAATGCTGATTGCGGCATATCACAGACACATTAAGGCCTTTCATGGGTTAATTAGGGGTTAAAAAACACATACTCACCTCATCTATTTGCTTGTGGAGAGGCTGTCGCTGCCATCTTGATTGAAGAAAACGTGCTGAATCTTGCACGCGCTGATGTGATTACATCATCACGTTGGGCAGACGCAGTGATGTCATCTCTAATCACATCACTGCACCCGGCCAGCATGATTTGGCGTGTTTTCTTCAATCAAAAGGTGCGTTTGCTTGGTTTTTTTACTGTCATTTCAGGAAAAATTGATTCGTTACCACGAAGTGCCAGGAAATTCGGAGTTGTGGTGAATCAAATTTTTCATTAAATTCACATCAAAATCAATTCATTTCACTTCAGTTCGCTCCACACTACCTATGAACACTGGCACGTGGTCAGTCCTATGAAATGAGCAGCATTGATTGGATGCATAAGAAGTAAATCAGTTCCCCTCTCCCCCTATGCAAAAGCAAATTGCTTTTATTCTTAACAAGTATTTCATGAGGACTGATTTCATTTTTCTTCATACTGTCTGTGCTAAAGAAAAGTGCTATGAAGCATAATGGCTGTAATTACATGCATAATATTAACTAGTCTTTCAAAGTTTACAATATTTAAAAATCAATTTTTATAAGTTTTTAAGCAATTGACTGGCCCTTGTAAAAGTTAATTTGATACCATTTTAGGATATCCTTTGGCTATGAATCTCTTTACCTTAGTACCTATATCCCATTCCATGGTAAAATCAGCAGAGCTACATATCTATATATATATAAGCTACATATCTATATATATATAAGCTACATATCTATATATATATATAAGCTACATATCTATATATATATATATATAAGCTACATATCTATATTATTCCCCCATAAACATTGTACTTCTGTCGGCTGGACTCGCCATGTTAGATTGGACTGGTGTAACGTGTTTGGAGACCTCCCAACTATCCCCTGACAAATGATGTTTGGGGAGAGAAGGCTCTGATCCTTCAAATTTCAACGCCTAAACCTTTTTTTATCCCAGGAGATCGGTCGCCATCGGAGCTATCTTGCTGTTCTCTTCCTTTAAAAACATATACTGTACATGCTTGGTTGAGCTGAGTGTTATTTTTATTAGGAAAAGATATCTTTATTTGAAAAAAATGGCCCTTTTTATAATTTTTGTCCAACCTTTCATTCTAAAAAAGATCATTTGCAGATGAAAAATCGTTTGTCCATCACCCTGTTTCATTGAACATGCATGGTCATTATTGGTTATGGACCGGCCAATAAGTAGTAAAATGTTTGAAAGGATCATTCACCAAGTGATTGTTCAACTGCTGTTTAACCATCAACCAACCTCTAATGTATATGGCCAGCTTACTTACTCTTACTACTGTGTCCTATACTGAAATTAATGGGGAGTGTAGTCTACAATGAATTGAGCTACCATATAGCACAGAGCACTCGTTTTTAGTTATTGCATATCCTAAGAGGTTTTTCAAGTGGATCATTGGAAGCTGGTTTAAATGCAAACTGTTCTATGTTAACAAGCTTAGTTTTCTTATCTAGAGCATATTTATGAAATCTAAGATATTTGGACAAGACTCTCCTATTTACTTTGACAAAATCAGTGTAGTTTTTCTAATACTGTATTTTAAACAGGGCAGTTTCTAGGGAATTTTGACAACAGGGTAAACAATACAAAAGTGCCCCCCCCCGCCCCCCATTCACGTTTAAAATGACCTTACTTTCTAATAAAGAGATTAAAACACATTTTAAAAGAATCAGTTACCCAAGGTAAACCCAGTTACTTACTGGCGACGTCTCCACAGACTTCAGTTTGTTCACTTTTATTTTCTTTTCAGTTTGGTCCAGAAGCTCATGCGCAGACGTCTTCAGTCAGGGAAGCGCAGCCTCCTCTGCCACATAAAAAGACGCCACTATTAATAAATGGCAGGAGGTGTGCTACAGATTCTGCATTAGGGACCAGGAAATTCAGCTTATACCTTTACTTTGCCTTGTTGTTTCTGCAGTCCACCCCGACCCTATATAGCAAGTAACCCCCCCTATATAGCTACCCCCTTAAACATTGTCACCCTTTAGTGTCCACCAATACTATGCCCGGTGCTGCCCCATGTGCCTACATTAGTTTACTTTCCAACTGCTGAGAACGTGATAAAATAATAAAAGTAGTCACACTTTTTTGATCCCTCCGCTCACTTCTCAGTCACTGGCTGCAGTGGTCTCATGTCTCAGTGGAGGGGGACATAGAAGTACAGAGACCAGCGAGGACACGGGATGTAGTAGACAGGGATCAGAGATCTATCACTACTTTTATTATCACATTCAAATCAGTTTTCAAAAATGAACTTTACATGGCTGGATAAACCCTTCTTAACACAGAGCCCGCATGAGATCCCAAAATTAATGCAGATCAGCCCCCAAATCCATTCAGAGCCCAGAACAACCCCCAAATTCATATAGATCAGGTCACAAATTTATTCAAACCTGTCGCCCCCTATAACCTCCACCTCCCTCCTTAGTTCACTAAATGTAGCCCTCAGACTAGAAAAAAAATTAAATAAAAAATATATATATATACGGTGTATACTCCCGCTCTGCTCCTCCTCCATAAGACGCCATCGCTCTTAGCGCTGTGTCCTGGCGCCAGTGCTGCACTATGTCCTGTCATAGTGTGCTTTTATGCACAATATGTACTGGAGCTTTGCATTGCCAGGACATAGTGCAGCACTAGTGCCGCCACAGTATCTGCCCACCTACACATCCTCCACACTATCTGCTCCCCTCATACACTGAGCACCCCCATCCTCCACACAGCACCTCCCATCATATATTGAGCACCCCCATCCCCCACACAGCATCTCCCCCATATACTGAGCACCCCCATCCTCCACACAGCACTTCCTATCAATTTACTGAGCACTCCCATCCTCCACACAGCATCTCCCATCATATACTTAGCACCCCCATCCTCCATACTATCTGCTCCCCTCATACACTGAGCACCCCCATCCTCCACACAGCACCTCCCATCATATATTGAGCACCCCCATCCCCCACACAGCATCTCCCCCATATACTGAGCACCCCCATCCTCCACACAGCACTTCCTATCATTTACTGAGCACTCCCATCCTCCACACAGCATCTCCCATCATATACTTAGCACCCCCATCCTCCATACTATCTGCTCCCCTCATACACTGAGCACCCCCATCCTCCACACAGCACCTCCCATCATATATTGAGCACCCCTATCGTCCACACGGCATCTCCCCTCATGTACTGAGCGCCCCCATCCTCTACACAGCAATCTTTCATCATATACTGAGCACCCCCATCCTCCACTCAGCATCTCCCCTCATGTACTGAGCTCCCCATCCTCCACACAGCATCTCCCCTCATATACTGAGCACTCCCATCCTCCACACAGCATCTCCCCTCATATACTGAGCACTCCCATCCTCCACACAGCATCTCTCCTCATGTACTGAGCCCCCCCCCACCCCTCCTCATACACTGCACATCCCTCTTGCACAGGCTCTAGCACATGAAAGTTCCTCACAGGTCAGCTGCCTGACTGCTCCCCAGATAAGCCCCGTCTCCTTCTCCCTCATGCAGCTCCACACAGTCAGTCCTCAGTGCCTTGTCCTCCTTACACACTGGCCCCGCCTCCTTGCCTGATGCTCCCACAGGCCCTTCTTCCTCCCTCATACTCCCTCATATGCTGCAGCCATAGAGAGAGCCAGCGGTGAGTACAGCTAGCGCAGGGAGCGCTGTGCTCACTGTTTCTTCAGCCACCTTCACTAATGAGCACTTCCACAAAGGAAGCGCTCATTAGTTGCGTCCTGGCCCTGCTGCTGATCAGCTGTAAACACCAGTGCCCCCTTCTGCTCGTTGTAGTGATGCGCCCTGTGCAGTGGCACCCCACGCCCAGCTCTAGAAACAGCCCTGATTCTAAACATCATCTATCAATTTCTACTATTTCTACACATGCAGTATGTCACTCTCTCTTCTATCTTGGATTTGTTAAAATAAACCAGCATTTTGAATAGTGCCTTTTTTTGGTAGAGAAACCTTTTTCCAGTATATTTTGCCAAAAAAGGTTTGCATGTGGAAAAAACATTATACCTCTCATATGCACATTATGTGCAACTGAACCTCCAAATGATTATAATGATCACTCACCTTAATAGCTACCAAGTACCAATATGTAAGGAAATTGTGAAGAAAGACACTTCTAGAAAGTAATGCATGTTCTTTGGCACTTTAGACTGCATGTTTAATTATGGGACTAACATAATATGTAGCTTGCTTTGTTTCGCTTATGCAACACTTCCTTTACGAGGACCAGGATGGATCAGCATGATATTAAAGCCATTATACACTATAATAGAAAAACAGCTAATTAATTTCAGCCCATACTTCTCTGAATTGTGTAAGCATAACATGGTATTATTACTTATTATGTGGTAATTCTGTGCTTGGAAAATACATTTTATAACTCTGATCAGGTCAGTTCTATTTAACACCTTCCCAACCAGCGCTGTCCATGTCTTTAAAGATAGTGCCCATTTTTCTATTTCAGAATCAGAGATGCAGGACTAATGACTGTAATTGGCAATAACACTGATCATAGACATTTATCCCCTCAGATGCCATGGTCAATTGTGACCATGGCATCTGAGGTGGCTTTCCTCAAGGGCCCAAATGTGGCAGCAATTGGGGAGCTATTCTTTGTGGTAGTCTCAATCCCTCTGAAGGATCCATGGCTACCAAAGCAGTAGTTCCTATGGAGTCTTGCAGGTGGCAGGGCTCCATAGGAACATAGCATGATTCCCATAGCTGGTGATGTTAATTCATTGAAGTCTGTGGGAAATGAGATCTAATCGCTGGTTAAAGTTCCCTAAGGGGCTTAAAATATGTGTAAGAAAATAAATAAATAAATATATAGAAATTAAAATGACCCCTCTTCCCCATATTAAAAATACATTTACAATAAAACAAAAATCATTGCACTGCAGCATCCCAAAACACCCTTTCTATTAAAATATACGGTGAACATCATAAGGGAAAAAAATCAAAATGGCTGATTAAAAATGTATTTAAAAAAAAGTCTTACTCTAAAATGGTATCAATAAAAACTACAGATCATCCCGCAAAAAATTAGCCCAGAACTATAAAAAAAAAGTTATGGGGGTTAGAATATGATGATGAAAAGAAAACATTTTTTTCCAAAGTTATTTTTTTTTAACTATTAAAACAAAAGAAAAACTATAGAATTGCGGTATCTCTGTAATCGCAATGAGCCAAAGAATGAAGGTGGGTCAGTTTTACCGTATAGGGAATGCCATAAAGAAAAATCCACAATACTATGCCAGAGTTGCAAGTTATTTTCCAGTTACACCCTACATATCTTATGCAATATTAAATGGTGCAAGTAAAAGTACAAATTGTCCCACAAAAAGCAAGCTCTCATATAGCTATGTGAACAGAAAATTTAAAAAAAGGTTATGGCTCTGGGGAGGCAGAGATTAAAAATTGAAAATGCAAAATACGGAAAATCACCTGGGGCTGAAAGGGTTAATAACCATTTGGTTTCACAGCATTCTGGGTAATGGAAATTATTTAAACATCAACATAGTGAAGGTTGAGCTTACGTGCTTCAGGGAAGCAACATAATATGATCCAATAGTCTCTAATTCAACAGTATTAACTATTATCCATCTGGTGAATGTGTACTTTGAATATATAGATTCAGCCAGATCCATAAAGATCAATATTGTATTTATGAAATAATGTAAAAAAAAATATTAAACCCAGCAACCCAACAGAACTGTCTGTGGACCCATAATGCATGCACTCTCTTCCCGGATGTCAAAGTGCACTCATACGTAAATCTATCCCCTGCCTATGACAGTGCTCCTTGGGGTATATGTGGCATATTCCCCAATATAAAAGTTCCTAGCTTGTCTAGATCCTACAAAAGTGTGCTACTATTGTGTGTTGTAATCTCCCATGCCTGACCTCTGCCTGACTACTGTATTAACCTTGTGCCAACTGTACTGAATTTACCCTATGATGCCTACCCTGACCTATTGCCTGTTTTACTGCATTCCATGGGCTCTGCGTGTCTTAACCTTGGCTTGCCCTCTGATCACACTTTATCCTGTCGCTTGGTACCACACACAGGTGTCACTTGACCCACTAGGTTCATTAGCCTCTGAACAGAGACTACTCCAAGAAGAAGCAGTCTGGAGACCACTGGACCAAAAGCCAGATCCCAGTTTGGAGGTGAAAGCTTGAATACCAGGGGACCACCTCAGGAGTAGCCCCACATCGTATCCGTTGAGTGGAGTGGCACAGTGGGTCCACACCCACTGCATTCCAGCTGACCTCAGAAGATGTAGCAAATCTTTGGAGCAAGTCACTGTGGCTCAGTTGCTGTATAAAAATATTATTTCCTTATACCTTATATCACAGAAAGAAATGTACACTCATATATCTTGTAGAGACAAGAAAATAAAATCATGCAAAGTAATGCTACATTATTTCTTCACTTAGCTTAAAGTTAGAGATGAGCGAATCATTCAAAATTTTATTTGCCGTCAAACATTCGTCAAACTTTTCATAAGATTCGTATATTCGACGAATATATTCCGTTAAATTTGCGTACAAAATATACGTTATTATGTGGCGTTTAGCGAACATTCGCGCACTAATAACGAACGTTCAGTTTTAAAAGGTAAGCAAATTCTATGAACACGTACGCATGAGCGTACAAATTGCGTACGAATCCTCAGCGTACTATTGTCTAGCGATTACGTAATACGCAGGCACGCACAACAAGGCGTGCACTCCTCAGAGGCAGAACAAAGTTTTGAAAATGGCATCCAGGTGAACCTCATCATTTAGCTCTGCAGAGCTGAAATACATGGTGAAGCTGATGGACAGAGAGGATTACGATGGCACACACCGCCACCCGAACCAGCATAAAAAGGAGGTGATCCAGCAGGTGATCCGAGGCTTGCGCCATCGTTTCGACACTGTGCGGACCCCGGGCCAGATCCAGCGGAAATGGTCCAATATGAAGTTTAAATGCCCCGAGCGGCTTAATGAGATCCGTGCAGAGATATGGCAGGGTGAGTAACAAAATATTTGAAAAGTAAAAACATGCTAAAAAATTAGTGTAGTGTATTGTATATATACCAGTGAGTACCAATAATGAAAACCGTATAGAAGGACAACGTGGGCGTGCGTAGTGCGCTGCAGTAATTTTCTTTCATGCTAGGCCACACCTCTAACTCGAACCAAACAAGTGAAGGTATTCTCAGATACGTGCCCCTTCACAGTAATTTGCCTTAGGCTACTTTCACATATGTGGTGGTGATCCTGCAGGCTGTTCTGCAGTATTTGTCCTGCCAATTCCATGCGTTCTTGCCGAATAGTGGCCGGATCAGTGCCGTCTCCCATTATTGTTAATGGTGCTGGCCGTTCTCCCGTTTGTGTCAGGCAAATGCTTTAACCCCTTCCCGACCGGCGCCGTACATGTACGGCGCTCGGGCGGTGCGGGGACATGATGCCCGCTCGCGAGTGCGGCGGGCGTCATGGCCGGCAAGTCTCTGCTGTTTCTAACAGCAGAGACTTGCAGTTTCTTACCTCCGTCTGCGGCGACTTCCTGGGCCTTCTGATGCCGTGATCACACGTGATCACGGCATCAGGATGCGTCTGAGCCTATGCTTCCGGGTGGTGTACAGACGCCCCGATTGGCCAATCGGGGTGTCTGTACACCATATGAAAACTGTAATCCTCGCTGGTGAGGATTACAGTTTTCAAACTGCAATTCTTATTCTGGCCACTAGATGGCAGGCCAGGATAAGAAATGAGCAATTCATGGATTTAACTACATCTAGTAAATCCATGATTGCTCATAAAGAAAAAAAAAACAATATATGAGCTCATATTTGAGCTTTAAAATAATCACCAAAAAATTAAAAAAAATGTTAAAAAATATATAAAAAATAAAAAAGATATAAAAGTTCAAATCACCCCCCTTTCCGTATAAGTAAAAAATAAATACCTAAATAACCATAAATATAGACATCATGGGTATCACCGTGACCAAAAACACCCGTACTTTTAAAATATAAAAAAAAATTCCAATACGGCGAATTGTGTGGCGGAAAAAAGCGTCCAAATGGCGATTCACCGTTTTTTGTCGCTTTTTTTTTCTAAAAAAAATTAAATAAAAAGTGATCAAAAAGTCATACACACCCCAGAATGGTATAAATAAAAACTTCAGACCGCCCCGCAAAAAATGAGCCCCCATACAGCTCTGTACACATAAATACCAAAAAGTTATAGGGGTCAAGATATGACAAGGAAAAAAAAAAAAAAAAGGGCAACTTTCTAATTATTTTATCACCATCTAAACGCAGGAAAACTATACATATTAGGTATTGCCGGATTCGTACTGACCAGTAGAATGAAAGTAACCAGTCAGTTTTAATGCACATCGAACGCTGTAAATAAGGAAACCCGTAGAACTGTAGCGGAATAGCGGTTTTCTTGCAATTTCACCCCATTTGGAATTTTTTTTCCCGCTTCCCACTACACCATATGTAATATTAAATGGTGGCGTTGGAAAGTACAACTTGTCCCGCAAAATAGAAGCCCTCATACAGCTATGTGAATAGAAAAATAAAACAGTTATGGCTGTTTGAAGGCAGGGAGCGCAAAACGAAAATGCAGAACCGAAAAAACCTCCGGGGTAGAAAGGGTTAATGTGAAAGAAAGTGCCCTTAGATATATGCCCCTCCTCCTACACACAGACTCAAAGACATGCTCATGCTGCAGCTAATGTCAGTGGGCGATATCAAAAGTATTCCCACCGCACCGTGTTAACGATATTATGAAATTTATTGTGACGATAACGATATCTATCGCGATAAATTCCTATTTAGAAGAAAACAATTGATAAGATTTGGCCCGCTCTCACCCATAATATCTTTATAGTAGTATAGTGTTAGTATTAAAAAGAGTCATCATATAACAATTGTGTACGGATTTATGTTGCAGAACACCGTGAACAACGGTGTCACCACGGTCACCGTCACCGCCGAGGCCGGACGGCCCCTACAGTACCTGCAGCTTTTAGTAAGTGTAAACATATTTAATTTATTTTAAATCCAAGCTACGTGGGAGTGCAGCAGCAGTGATATAAGAGCACTAGTGGTTTGTAATGGGATCATCCAGCCCAAAACTATTCCCATGTATGAACATCAGAAGTTTCAACTGTTCATTACAGTGACAGCATGGCGTGCAGACAGATGGCCAGGATTTCCTTCCCCCATTGCCCCCTGCTGCATGAGCGTGTGTCTTTTCCAGCACAAATATTAGTGAAATTACGTTGTTCACACCGCAGCTGTACCGGCTGACCAATTTTGTGGCTTCTTCAAAGGGCGTTAGAACAGTGCAGGCATCTCAGACCAGCCTCCACTGCCGGAAATCAAAGCCGCACCTGCTCCCTATGGTGGAAGATTCTGGCTGCTGCTGGACAAAATCGTCCACTGCTCTACGCTGCTCAAGGAGCCGCTGCAACATATGAAGAGTGGAATTCCACCAGGTCGGTATGTCACCTATTAAGCAGTGTGGTGGATGACCCTTTTGTCGCTGCAGTTCCAGTAGAGTGTGGCGAGATACATATGAATGGCTCAAATGAGTGCAAAGCTTCAACGACTTTGCCAGCACTGTGCACAGGCCAGTGAATGTTTTGAGAAATCTCTGCACCACTAGATTTAGGACATGTGCCATACAGGGAGCATGCGTGAATTGACCCAGGTTTAGCGCTCCCACTATATTTGTCCCATTGTCACTGACTACTTTGCCCACTTCCAGCTGGCGTGGCGGACTGCCCGTGGAGGTGGAAGCAGATAGTTGTTGGGTGGTCTGCTGCAATCCTGGCTGGAAAGCGCGTGGAGGTGTCAACAGCAATTGGCCCGCTTGCTGGGGGGTTCCTGACTCGTTGCCACTAAATACATTCAGCCAGTGGGAAGTAAAGGACATGTATTGCCCCTGGCCGTAAGCACTGCTCCAGCTGTCCACCGTGACGTGCACGGTGCTGCAGAGAGACAGCTGCAAGGAGCGTCCTATATTGTCAGCCACGTGGGAGTAAAGGGCGAGGATAGCTTTTTTGGAGAAGAAATGCCGGCTAGGGACCTGCCAGCGTGGCTGAGTGCAAGCAATTAGCTCCCTAAAAGCTGGATAGTCAACCAGCTGGTACGGCAGAGACTGCACAGCCAGCAACTTTGTCAGGTGACCATTCAGTTTGCGCACTGTCGGATTACTTGTGACGTAAACTGCTTCCTAGCCACGCACTCGGCAATGGACGGCTGCTGAAATAAGAGGAGGTGGAGACATGCACGCAGTGGGCGATGAGGTTTATGTACTAGTTACACCCCTGGATGCGGGCTGAGCTATGGCCCTGGATGTGGCCTGCCTGACAGAAGGGACCCCGGGAGAAGTAACCAGCTCTTCAGTATTAATGGGCTGCTCTAAATTGACGGCATGACGCCGCTTCAGATGGTTCCACAGAGCAGTGGTCCCGATATTTGTGGCTTTCTCTTGGCTCAATTTCTGTTTACACAAATTACACGAGGCCATACTGCTGTCCCCCGGCAGAGTGGTGAAATACTTCCACACACCTGAAGTGCGCCCTCCACAGCTGGCCAAACTTGTAGCCCTTGCACGCTTACACCCTGGTGCCGGCCCCACTATACTTGGGGTCTCGCTAGTTCCCAAGGAAGGACTGGCCCTGGGCCTAACTCGCCTCTGCCCTCTGTTGCAGCCACTACTACTACCACCCTCCTCCTCGGAGATCAAACCCTCCTCACCAGCCCGATCTGCCTCCCAGGTCCTCCGGTCTAACACATCAGATTCATCATCAGACTCCTCCACACCACTTTTTTCTGACTGCAAATTAGGCTGTTCCCCACCAGCCTCCAATTCCGGGCAGTCCAAACTCTGACTACCCTCTAAGAAATCCTCAGGCAGGCTGTCTTCTATAACCGCTAGATTATGCAGAGGGGTTTGGTGGCCTTTTATTTTATGAATTGCAGAAGGGACACCACTAGGAGGGAGCACTAAAGCCTGAGAGGTGGCACAAAATAACGGGCTTTGCTGGAGCGGAATGGTGGAGCAGGACGAGTCTGACGCCTGGCTACATATGGATACTGTATCAGCAGATGACAGCAGATCATCCGGCTGAGACTGAGATGAGCATGCCATCCACTGCACTACCTCATCCACTTTCTCCTCCACTACAATTTTGCGCCTTGGTGGGTTAGCCTGGTGGAACAGTGGCCAACTATTACAAATTACAGAAGTAGAAGCTCTGGCTACAGGTCCTTTGGCACTGCTGCCCTTTGCCACCTTCTCCCTTTTTTTAGAGCTCGAGGTCTGGCTGGAACTGGACCTCTTTTGCTTATTCATTCCAGACATTTTTCACTTCACTCTGTGGCCCTGCAGCTGGTCTTTGTCTTTGTCCCTGTCTCTCTCCCTGTCTCTCTCCCCATCTCTCTCCCTGTCTCTCTCCCTGCCTGATTAATTACTTGTTCTGCACTGGCCCTGCACTTGCTCTGCAGTATCCCTGATGTGTAATATGGATTCCCTGAACAATTACACCCAGTCGCAGCAAAAGTGATGCGTCATTGGCTTACCGAGCCTGAGCCAATCAGAGCAAGCCCTGCCCACTAGGTCAGGTGACCGTTTTTTTCCTGGGCTTTTGCACACAAATAACGAACTAACAGTAAAAGTTTGCTAATTACTTGTATTCGTACGCAACAGTGTATAGAGTAACTTATACGTAGCATTAGTGTACAATTTATCAGACAATTACGTAGCAAATGCATAGAAAGCCGGAGCGAATCACCTAGAATTTGGATTCGCTGCGCAGCTGAAAATTTCCAAGATTCAATAGGAATCAACAAATCGATGAATAGATTTGCTCATCTCTACTTAAAGTGAATGCCCTTAAACACAAATTTGCTTTTTTCCCTTAATTATCTAATCTAATTATCTATTTGTGCTGATAAATTATTTGATATATAAAAAACTGGCGGTTTTTCTGATACTTTACAGGGGTTAATTTTTGCTCAACAGATTGCTAAGACTGCGCCTAGTAAAAGGTGGGGACAATCATTACTGGTCTCCTATTGCAATAGAGCAGTGGGTAGAGGCTCCTTCTACAGCCAGCTGTCTTACAGCCAGACACAAGATTGTAAGAAGGAGGAGGGGGAATGGTTTATCTCCTTGGACACATATAGAAGAATTATTTAAATATTTTTCAGTTTTCATAGCATAAGGAGAGAGAATAACATCTAAAAGTGGACGGGCAAAAAAAAATGCTTAGATTTTTGTATTTTTATGCATTTTTTACATTTACTGTTAATTTTAACAAAATAAAATACATTTACAGGATTTACTGTAAGAGCTTTAAATGAATAAAGGCAAACTAAAGAAAGGTCAGATATTCATTTGAAATGAGTTCTCTCAAAGAGCATGCCATGTAATCTTGTCTTTGGTAGGCTTCGCACTAGATAATTATTTCTTTATGTTCTGTTTGTAATACGATAATAGAATAGGAAGCTAATTGCAATCAGGGAATGACTCACAAGCAGCGACCCATACATAAGTACTATCATCTGCACAAGACTGCATAACCGGAGCCTACTAGAATCTGCCTTGCTTGTGATCCTATCCTATACTTTATATATGTCTATATACAGTCATGTTTAGCATGTCCTCTAAAAAGAGTAAAAATCTCAGCCTACAGTATGCATTGCAGAAAGCATGTCTTGGCCGTGTAATCAGTGGCATTAGTATTACATTTTCCTAGTACATGACTTAAAGCATAAATAGGTTACACATCACAAAGCATGAAGAGAAGCCAAGCATTTTACAGCAAGAAGTTCTTATCAAAGGTCAGGTAGTGGTGTTGCTTCTATGAAAGGAAATCACTACTTTATACTTTTTTAGATAACCAAAGCTGCGTCACAGATGGTATTTCATGTCATCTCCATAATTTCATCCAAAAGAGAAAGTGAAGTGTAGATATTCAAGTATTAATTTATGCTCTGTTCATATGGCTTCCAAAACTGATCTTGATGGATTTCATTAACCCCTTAATGACCGGGCCATTTTGCACCTTCGTGACCAGACTGATTTTTGCTAATCTGACATGTGTCAGTTTATGTGGTAATAACTTTGGAACGCTTTTACTTATCCAGGCCATTCTGAGATTGTTTTCTCGTCACATATTGTGCTTCACGACAGTAGTAAATTTGTGGCAAAATATTTCATTTTTATTTATTAAAAAATAGCAAATATAAAAAAAATTTGGAAAAATTTGCAAATTTCCAAATTTCAATTTCTCTACTTTCAAAATAAATAGTAATACCTCCAAAAATAGTTATTATTTTACATTCCCCATATGTCTACTTTATGTTGGCATCATTTTATAAATGTCATTTTACTTTTTTAGGACGTTAGAGGGCTTAGAAGTTTAGAAGCCATTTTTCAAATTTTCACCAAATTTTCCAAAACCATTTTTTTTAAGCACCAGTTCAGATGTAAAGTGATTTTGAGTGGCTTACATAATGAAACCCCCCATAAATGACCCCATTTTAGAAACTACACCCCTCAAATTATAAAAAACTGCTGTTACAAACTTTGTTAACCCTTGAGGTGTTCCACAAGAATTAAAGGAAAATGGAGGTGAAATTTCAAAATTTCACTTTTTTGGTAGATTATTCATGTTAATAATTTTTTTCTTGCAACACAGCAAGGGTTAACAGCAAACTAAACCTCAATATATATTGCTCTGATTCTGCAGTTTACAGAAATACCCCATATGTGGTGGTAAATGTTTCTATGGGTTTGTGGCAGTGGTCAGAAGGGAAGGAGCGCCATACGGATTTTGGAGGCAGATTTTGGTAAAATAGTTTGTAGGCACCATTTTGTAATTGAGAGACCCTGACGTACCCCTACAGTGGAAACCCTCAAAAAGTGACCCCATTTTGGAAACTACACCCTTCAACGAATATATTAAGGGGGGTACTGGCCACTTTGACCCCCTAAGCGTTTTACGTAATTTGGAAACACTTGGCTATGAAAATGAAAAGTTTCATTTCTTCCAATAAAATGTTGCTATAGCCCCAATTTTTTTTATTTGCATAAGGCCTCTTTCACACGACAGCATTTTTTGCGGGCTCCGATCCCATTCATTTCTATGGGCCCGCAAAAAATGCGGACAGCACACCGTGTGCTGTCCGCATCCGTTGCTCCGTTCCGTGGCCTGCAAAATAAAATAGAACATGTCCTATTCTTGTCCGTGTTACGGACAAGAATAGTACTGTTCTATTAGGGGCCAGCTGTTCCGTTCCGCAAACTACGGAATGCACACGGATGCCATCCGTTGTTTTTGCGGATCCGCAATTTGCGGACCGCAAAACACAACGTTCGTGTGTAAGAGGCCTTAGGGTTAACAGGAGAAAAGCACCCCATAATATGTTACCCATTTTCTCCTGAATACGGCAACACCCCATATGTGGTGGTAAACTGCTGTGGGGGCACATGGCAGGACTCAGAACAGAAGGAGTGCCATATGGATTTTACAACACAGATTTTGATGGATTGGTTTGCGGGAGCCATTGATTTTTATTTTTTTGAGCCATTGTCTTATGTAGGGGCTAATTTTTTGCAGGATGAGGTGAGGTTTTCATTGGTACCATTTTGGGGTAAATACGCCTTTTTGATCGCTTGGTATTACTCTTTTTGTGAGTCAAGGTGAAAAAAATAGCTGTTTTGGCATAGTTTTTTTTAGCATTTTTTTTACAGCATTCACCTGAGGGGGCAAGTCATGTGATATTTTTATAGAGCAGGTTGTTACGAACGCGGCGATACCCAATATGTCTAACATTTTTATTTTTGGAAAGTTTTACACATTAGATGCATTTTTGAACAGAATAAAATCTTTTTTTTGTGTTGCTATTTTCTGAGAGCCATATTTTTTTTATTTTTCGGGCGATTGTCTCAGGTAGGGTATCATTTTTGCAGGACAAGATGATGGTTTGATTGGTACCAATTTGGGTTAAATACACCTTTTTGATCGCCTGCTATTACACTTTTTGTGAGGGAAGAGGGAAAAAAATGGCTATTTTGGCATAGTTTTTTTTTTTTTTTTTTTACAGCATTCGCCTGGGGGGCCATATCATGTAATATCTTTATAGAGCAGGTTGTTACGGACGTGGCGATACCCAATATGTCTAACATTTTTATTTTTGGAAAGTTTTACACATTAGATGCATTTTTGAACAGAATAAAATCTTTTTTTGTGTTGCTATTTTCTGAGAGCCATATTTTTTTATTTTTCAGGCAATTGTCTTAGTTAGGGTCTCATTTTTTGTGGGACAAGATTACGGTTTGATTGGTACCATTTTGGGGTACATACGCTTTTTTGATCGCCTGCTATTACACTTTTTGTAAGGGAAGGTGACCAAAAAATGTCTGTTTTGGCACAGTTTTTTTTTTTTTTTTTACTGCGTTCACCTGGCGAGGTGGATGATGTGATATTTTTATAGAGCCGGTCGATACGGACGCGGCGATACCTAATATGTATACCTTTCTTTTTTCACCTTTTTTTTACCATTTTTTTAACTTTTTTTTTAAAATGGCTTATTTTTTTTAACTTTTATTATTATTATTTATTTATTTTTACTTTATTTTTTAACTTTTCATTTTCCACTTTATTTAACTTTTGGAGGTCTGATCCCCTTTACAATGCATTACAATACTTTTGTATTGTAATGCATTGGCTGTAAGTGTATTACTCAGTGTAATACACTTACAGCCTGCTTCCTGTGCGATCCAGGGGGCTGGATCGCACAGGAACGCAGGGATAGCAGCCACGATGCCTAAGGAAGGCATCGGGCTGCTATCCAAGCCATCGGGTCCCCGTCACAGCAGCACGGGGACCCGATGGCCCCGCTCGCCATCCTGAATAGCGGCGGACCATGCCGCATGCCTCATGTGCCGCGGTCAGCGCTGACCGCGGCACATGAAGGGTTAATGCGCCGGCATCGGTGTTTTCACCGATGCTGGCGCATTCAGCAGGGGTCCGGCTATTGGGCACAGCCGGACCCCCGTCGCTCGTCAGTCCTGGGGGTCCCTGACACCACTTTTCTGCAGCGCCGTCTTTAGACGGCGCTGCAGACTGGGGACTTGCGCCGCCCGCCGTCTAAAGACAGTGGGCGGTCGGCAAGGTGTTAAGCCATAATGGTGTCCTTCTGGTTTCTTTCAGGATTTGTTTTGCTGAGAACAGTGCTGCAGATCACACTGTTCCTGCCACACAACACACACTGAAAACCTAACAGAGTAGAACATAACACCAAGGCTGAAATCACACATGCAGTTTAGTGACAGTTATTGATGCGGTTTTTCATGACAAAGCCAGTGGCAGAAGTGGGTAGGACTGGTGCCTTACAGAGCCGGGGTTCTAGGTTCAAATCCAACCAAGGAGAGTAGCTGCATGTCCTTCCGGTGTTTGTGTTGGTTTGCTCCCACACTCCAAAAAGATATACTGATAGGGACTGTAGATTGTGAGCTACATTGGGGCAGTAAGTGATGAAGATGTAAAGTGCGGCAGAATATGTCAGAAGTGAGCAAAATAAATTTGAAAGGAATGAAACATAAGATGGGTATCCTCCCTAATTAATCCAATTCTGAGTTTGGCTCCAAAAATACTATTTCAAGCCCACATTTACTATACAATTGTAGCTGTACCTAAATTCTGGTGAAAAAAATTAGTGCAACTTAATACATCTCATTTTAGAAATGGTTATGAATAGAGATGAGCGAGCACTAAAATGCTTGGGTGCTCGTTATTCGAGTCGAACTTTTCCCGATGCTCGGGTGCTCGTTTCGAATAACGAACCCCATTGAAGTCAATGGGAGACTCGAGCATTTTTGCAGGGGACCAAGGCTCTGCCTAGGGAAGGCTGGGTGAAAACCTGGAAACCTCAGAAAATGATGGAAACACCACGGAAATGGACAGGAAACAGCAGGGGCAGCATGCATGGATGCCTCTGAGGCTGCCTAATCCCACCATTACCCCAAATTCTCAGGCAACAGCCTGGTGGTTACCCTCATGGCAATTGTGCTCACCCAGACCAAGAAAGGCGAGGCAAATACCCATCACATGTTAGGGAAGCACCAAAATAGGTGCAACGAAGGTCCATCACCACCTGGAGGTGACACCACTGCTCATGCTGGCACTGCAGCTGACATCAAGTTTAGTATCTGTTCTTATCAGTTGCTGTGGCTGTTGGTGGTGAAGTGGTGAGCATAGCTGCTTCCCAAGCAGTTGACCTGGGTTTGATTCCTGTCTTGTCTATCGCAGGAGGCAATTAAAAGAAAAACTAAAAAAAAATCAGTACAATATCTAATATGTCCCCTACCCGGGAAAATTGTTTGGAGAGAGGGCCTGTAGGTGGGGGGAAGGAGGTTGAGCTGGAAGAGCCAGAAGAGTGCCCCCTGGGCTAGCGTGTGTGGTGGTGACAACAGCCGGATGTAGTTAGAATGACGACGCAGGACCCCAACTTAAAAATTTAGCATCAACCGGTACAATTGTCAATTATGAGCTCGATCAATTGTGGCATGACTTTTAAATGGATATTGCATGTGGTCACGTACTCCCTGGAACCCCATAGTCACCCCCTTCTCTGATGTGCTAGCC